>WAAF01000038.1:56601-113657 GCA_013400475.1 Tricholaema leucomelas
CCAGCCCAGGATGCCATTGGCTCTGCTGCCCACCTGGGCACACTGCTGCCTCATCTTCAGCTACTCTTTACCAGCACCGCCAGATCCCTCTCTGCCTGACTGCTCTCAGCCACTCTGTCCCCAGCCTGTAGTGCTGCTTGGGGTTGTTGTGGCCAAAGTGTAGAATCCTGCACTTGGCCTTGTTCAGTCTCATCCCCTTGGCCTCTGTCCACCCATCCAGCCTGGCAGGGTCCCTCTGCAGGGCTCTCTTGCCCTCCAACACATCGACACTTGCTCCTAGCTTGGTGTCATCTGCAAACTTACTGATGCTGAACTCAATCCCCTGGTCCAGATCATCAGTAACATAAACATTTTCAGCTTGGGACATGGGCAGTGGGATGGAGGCACCCTCAGCAGATTCGCCAGTGTAGGGGGGGTTGGAAGTGGATGGTCTTGAAGGTCCCTTCCAACCCCAGCCACTCTCTGAATCTCTATTTCTATGGTAGATGTCCATGGGGCATGGAAGCATCACAGAGGGGCAAACACTGACAAGTAAGAACACCAAACTTCCCCTCTTTGGCTCCTGATCAGTCACAGCTCAGGTAGCATCCATGGCATGATGGAGGCAAAGCTGACCCTGAGACCATCGCCCACGCCGAGCTCAGTGTCTCGGAGGCCAAGGAGCAACGACTGAAGATGTGAGGGATCTTCAATTTACACTGCAGGACTTTACATCCCTTATAAAACTGAAGCTGTTTGATAGTGATGCCAACAACAATTAATTAACCTAACCTAAGGAGCTGCAGAGTGATTGAATTAACAGTAAAATCAGGGGTGGGCTCCAGCTCGTCTCAGAGTTCTAGCAAATCATTTCTCCTGCAGTAAAAGCTCAGCCTGCAGCAGATCTGTCAAGGGTCACTGTTATTCTTTCCTCCCTCACAGGAGTCTCGGGCCCAGCCTGGCAGTCCAAGCTCAGCTGCCCTCTCCCATGCAGAGCTGTTTTGGTTTCATCTTGGAGACTCAGAGTCGGCTTGGGTGGAGCTGGTTTGGAAGCTGAGCTGGTGAGTAGAGGAGGAAACCTCCACGTTGGTTATACAATCACTGAATCATTTAGGTTGGAGGAGCTCATCCAGTCCAACCATTTACAGCATTTGAAATTACCTTTGCTGTCCCTGAGTGAGTTCATGTTGCAGCTGTGATCTCTGCTGGAGCACTGACTGAACCTTCATCTCCCTCTCCTCTCTCTGACTACCCATTTTCCTGTGCCTATGGAAACTCTGTAATGTGCAGAGCTCAATCTGCCCGTTGGAGATGGTCAGAATGTGTTCTTGGCTCCAGGGAGACCTTAGAGCTGCCTTCCAGATTGGGAGGAGGCTACAGTAGAGCTGGGGAGGGACTTTTGTCAAAGGCATGGAGTGACAGATGAGAGGTGATGGCTTCAGACTGCCAGAAGCTGGATTGAGATAAGACCCGGGGAAGCAAGTCTTGCCCATGAGGGTGGTGAGGCACTGGAACAGGCTGCCCAGAGGAGTTGTGGCTGCTCCAAACCTGGAATTGTTGCAGGTCAGTCTGGATGAGGCCTCGAGCAAGCTGGACTTGTGGGAGGTGGCTGTGCCCATGGCTGGAGGGTTTGAACTGGATGTTCTTGAAGGTCCCTTCTAACCCAACCCATTCTAGGACTCTGACTTGACAGAAGGGTGAAGATCCTAGCAGTGAGTGTGATTCTGTGTACACAGGGCACAAGCAAGAAGCATTTAAAGCACTATGGGGGTAGACCATGTCCTGAAATGGAGCTTCATGCTCAGAAGGTGACCTGCTCACTGCAGGCCCCACACTCTAGATGCAGGCAAATAACTTCAGTGGCCCTTAGACGAGTGACATGTCTCCTCCAGGGAGTGCTGCTCAGCCGAGCTCATGCAGTGTGCTTTGAACCGCTGGAAAAGAATTCTGGGGTTTTCCCATCTCCCCCAAAGGTTCAAAGCCATCAGCTTCTCAAGGGTCATGCCCCTGCCCTCAGCACTGGGGAGACATCTCGAATCTTGGGTTCAGTTTTGGGGCCCTCACTGCAGGAGGGACATTGAAGGGCTGGAGCAGGTCCAGAGAAGGGCAAGAAAGGTGGGGAAGGGTCTGGAGAAGAGGGCTGGGGAGGAGCAGCTGAGGGAGCTGGGGGTGTTTAATGTGGAGAAGAGGAGGCTGAGGGCAGACCTCATTGCTCTCTGCAGCTCTCTTAGAAGATGCTGCAGTGAGGTGGGGTTGGGCTGTTCAACCAATCAGTAAGTGATGGGATGAGAGGAAATGGCCTCAAGCTGCCCCAGGAGAGGTTTAGGTTGGACATCAGAAGAAACTCCTTCCCTGAAAGGGTTCTCAGGCAGTGGTAGAGGCTGTCCAGGGAGGGGTGGAGTCCCCATCTCTGGAGGTGTTTCAGAGTAGTGTGGATGTGGTGCTGGGGGATGTGGCTTAGACAAGGACCTGTCAGTGTTGGGCCAATGACTGTCGGGCAGGAGTGTTCAGGGGTTGGCAGAGGCTGCCCATGGAAGTGGTGGAGTCCCCATCCCTGGAAGTGTTCCAGAAAGGTGTAGCCATGGCCCTTGGGGTCATGGTTTAGTGGATATGGTGGTGCTGGTTTGCTGGTTGGACTGGATGACCTTGGAGGTCTCTTCCAGCCAAAACCATTCTATGACCCCATGACAAACCCAGGAGGCTGCAGTGCTCTGGGCAGGGGCGTGCAGCTTGGGAGTGCTCAGATGAGCCTGCAGCTGCCTGCTTTGGACAGGTTTGATCCTCGTTCACCTGCTGCAAAGCAGCTGGAGGTACCCAGGAGGAGCAGGAGCTGCCTGCCAGGCTGGCGCCGGCTCATGCAGCCTTTGAGCTAAGCGCTGTGTGACACTGGCGGCGGTTTGAATTGAAGCAAAAAGAATGACTGTGGTGCCCTGGGCCGCGGTGCTTTGGTTTTGGCAGGGGTATGTGTGTGTCTGCCGAGGGCAGGGGGCTGCCTGTGGGAGCCTGGAAGGAAGCTGCTGCTTCCCTCGCTCTGCCTGATCCGACTGGCAGCCCCTGCCCGGCGGTTCCCCCTCACCCTGGTTTGTCGTTTCATTAGCTGCCAGCTTTTCAATTTCTGCCTCTTGGAAGTTCCACTGCCTGGAACAAGTCCCCTCGGTAATTGAATTTGCCACAGCAATAGAAGGCTGGGGAAAATGTCATTTTCTTTCCCCGCGCCCAAGGCGAGCAGGCAGCCGCAGAGCGCCGCTGGGCTGCCGCCGCAGGCCGCCGCAGACCGCCGCTGGGCTGCCGCCGCCGCCGCTCGCCTCCCCTCTGCCTTCTTCCTGCTGCCCCCTGGCAGTGCCGTCGGTGGTGCCCCCCTTCACCAGCATCTAGAAAGACACAAAAGCTTCTTGTGGAACAGGCTGGGAGCGCAGCAGCCCCCGGGCTCGGTCATTTCCCTCCTTCCAACGCCTTTCCACAAATAATGGTTTTCAAAACGAGCATTAACAGGCTTGATTACACGGAATTGTCCTTTTAATTTACACCAGGATTCTATTGATCACACGAGTGCAGATTAAAGTGTTCAATGAAGCCCATGATGAGGTATTAAGCAGCTAAGGGTCCTCCAGGGGCCGGCAGGGAGGGCCAGGAGTGCGCTGGCAGCCCGCGGTTATTTGCCCGTAATGAAGTGGCACTATGCAGCGGCATGGAGCGCTGGCAGGGACGATGGATCGGCGCTGATGAGCTCTTCAAAGTCATTGCTCGCTCACTCATTCAGCCTCATGCCCAGGCCCTCCCGCCATCCTTCTGCATTACTTGTCAGGAAATGCCAGGGATTTACTTAGCCAGCTGATGCAATTTTTATGACCTTATTGCTTTCTCACCATGGTAATAGTTTTGAATCAATTTATCAATCCAACCGCAGCCATCAGACACATTGCCCCCAAGATCAAGTCCGGGGTCATTCCATCAATTCACTGCGCTTTAGGAAGAGAGAGAGAGAAAGAAAGGGGGAAAAAAAAAGCCCCTGGCCGTGGGGGCTATCAACTTCGAATGGCTCAGTAAACACCTGGCTGCTACTTTAACTGCTTCGCTTCTGCCTCCAGCCCTTCTGGCTTGTAAAAACCCTCTCCTCTTTTCCCTGCATCTTCATTTCCAGCTTAGCACTTGTGCTCCAAGGAATCTAGGCAAGAACCAGGGGAGCACTGTACCCGGGAAGGAAGAATAAGCTGCAGTTAGGAAATAAGAATAAACTGTGCCAGGGAAGGAAGAATAAGCTGCAGTTGGGAAGGAAGGGTAAACTGCACCCGGGAAGGAAGAATAAACTGTGCCAGGGAAGGAAGAATAAGCTGCAATTAGGGAGGAAGAATAAACTATGCCAGGGAAGAACGAATAAAGTGTGCCAGGGAAAGAAGAGTAAGCTGCAGTTAGGAAGGAAGAATAAACTATGCCAGGGAAGGAAGAATAAGCTGTGCCAGGGAAGGAAGAATAAGCTGCAATTGGGAAGGAAGGATAAGCTGTGCCAGGGAAGGAAGAATAAGCTGCAGTTGGGAAGGAAGAATAAACTGTGCCAGGGAAGGAAGAATAAGCTGCAGGTGGGAAGGAAGAATAAACTGTGCCAGGGAAGGAAGAATAAGCTGCAGTTGGGAAGAAGGGATAAGCTGTGCCAGTGCAGAAATATTTCCTCATGTCCAGCCTGAGCCTCCCCTGGTGCAGCATGGAACCATTTCCTCTGCTCCTGTCCCTTGCCACCAAGGAGCAGAGGCTGCCCCCTCCTTGCTCCAACCTCCCTTCAGGGAGCCATAGAGAGCAATGAGCTCTGCCTTCAGCCTCCTCTTCTTCAGGCTGAACAACCTCCTTCCTCTCCACCCCACGCACTTTAGTGTGTGCAGAGTGATCTTCCCATAAAATCATCTTTTGTTTTGGTCTTGCTGCCAAACTTTTCATCTGCAGGCAGCTGGGAGCCCCTTGCCTTGGCTCTCTCAGCCCAACATCTGCTCAGGGGAGTGCAGCAGGTTCAGATTTATACTTGAGAGGAAAAAAAAAAACACCAACAAAACAGTGGCTCATAAAAAAAGAATAGGGGACAATGACAAGCACGGAGAAAAGGTGATAATTTAAGCCATGAGAAATGAATCAGGGAGCCATAGATTATTGTGTCTAAGCAAAATGTGATGCAGGAAGAGGAAGGGGAGGGAAAAAAAAAAGAGAGAAGCCTGTGGCTTTAATTAATTCTGCTGAACATTAATAGAATAAGGTCAAGCACAGCCAAAAAACTGTTGAATAAAGCAAAAAGCTGTGGAAGATATATTCTGTGGTGTTGCTCACTGTGAGGAAGGGCTCTCTGGTGGTCAATGCAACACTATTATTTCTGAGTTAGAGGGAAGCTGCTGGAAATATGCAGTGCCACAGCAAGTTCACTAACTGGATGGTGGGAGAAGGGTTCAAGCATTTTGTGACATCAGAGAATCACAGAAGGGCTCAGCTTGGAAGGGACCTCAGAGATCATCTTCTCCAACCACCCCCTGCTATGGGCAGGGACATCTCTCAACTAGATTCAAGCTCAAGGGCTCAGTCAACCTGGCATTGAACATCCCCAGTGCCATTGGAATGGGCTGCCCAGGGAGGTGGTGGAGTCACCATCCCTGGGGGTGTTCAAGAAAAGCCTGGATGAGGCACTTAGTGCCATGGTCTGGTTGACTGGCTAGGGCTGGGTGATAGGTTGGACTGGCTGAGCTTGGAGGTCTCTTCCAACCTGGTTGATTCTATGATTCTGTGATTCTAGGAGGCAGTCACAGCCTTTCTGGGCAGTGTATTCCAGAGTCTTATCACCCTCCTACTGAAGAACTTCTTGCTCAGATCCAGTCTGACCCAGCTTTGCCTCAGCTTCAAACCATTCCCCCTTGGCCTGTCTCTAGACACCCTCAGCAAAAGTCTCTCTGCAGCCTTCCTGCAGGATCCATTCAGGTACTGGAAGACTGCTCTAAGGTCCCCCTGGAGGACTCTCTTCTCCAAGCTGAACACCCTCAGCTCCCTCAGCCTGTCCTGATAACAGAGCTGCTCCAGCCCTTGGCTCACCTTGGTGGCCTCTCTAGATTTGCTCCAACAGCTCTGTGTCAAGAGTGTTGAGCTGTAGCCTTACTGAGTGAGGTGGGCAGGAGAAACAGGGAGAATCATCCAGAGGGAAGTGTCTGCTTGTGCAGAAATGGTTGTGAGTGATGATGGCTGAGGCAAAAGCAGGAGAAGAGCAGCAGGGTTTTAAGGAGATGGAGAGGCAAAGGCAGAGGTGCAGCAGGGTTTTAAGGANGGAGGAGCAGAGGGAGAAGAGCAGCAGGGGTTGAAGGAGATGGGGAGGCAAAGGCAGAGGTGCAGCAGGGTTTTAAGGAGATGGAGAGGCAAAGGCAGAGGTGCAGCAGGGTTTTAAGGAGAGGGAGAGGCAGAGGTGCAGCAGGGTTTTAAAGAGAGGGAGAGGCAAAGGCAGAGGTGCAGCAGGGTTTTAAGGAGAGGGAGAGGTGCAGCAGGGTTTTAAGGCGAGGGAGGGGCAAAGGCAGAGGTGCAGCAGGGTTTTAAGGCGAGGGAGGGGCAAAGGCAGAGGTGCTGCAGGGTTTTAAGGAGGGCGACAGGTAAAGGCAGAGGTGCAGCAGGGGTTTAAGGAGGGTGACAGGCAAAGGCAGAGGTGCAGCAGGTTTTTAAGGAGATGGAGAAGCAAAGGCAGAGGTGCAGCAGGGTTTTAAGGAGAGGGAGAGGTAAAGGCAGAAGAGCAGCAGGGTTTTAAGGAGGGTGACAGGTAAAGGCAGAGGTGCAGCAGGGTTTTAAGGAGGGTTTGAGCAGCAGCAGCTGTTGAGGGAGCCCTGCACGGTGGTTGCAGGGAGGTGAACAAGCCCTCTTTAACAGACCCTCAGCCCTTTCATCAGTGTTTCCCTTTGCCAGCAGGTGCTGCAGCCCTGCCAAGACATTTGGGCTATGAAGTCAGCTCAGCATCAAAGGTCTAAATGAAGCATGGGATTGCATGGGCAGCTCTGTGGTCTGTGTTATGACTGCTGGGGCAGAAGAAACGCCCTTTGATCGCTCTCTGATAGGACAGGAAAGTCTCACGTTGTGTGCAAAGAAAGTGCCTTTCTCTTCCCTGGAGCCTTTCCTCTTCAGCACACATCTGAAGCTTTCCCCCTACTGTTAGAACAGCTCAGTCTAAACACGGCACCGTGGGCAGGCTGCACAAAGATCACTCCAGTTCCCATGTTTATTAGCCTGAATGCTCTGGGCTGTGCTGATGGCCACAAGACAAGCTGGCCTTGAGAGCAGGGAGGCAGCAGCAGCCTTCAAACTTCAGGGGTCTGCCTGCTCCAACAAATATCCCAGTGGTGGTAGCGAGCTGGGTGGTTTAAACATTGCTCTGTCTTCTTTAGCTGAGAGGAGCAGATGGCAGCAATGTGCTGCTCCTCACCCCAGCAGGCTCTCAAACTTCAGGCTGGGGGGACATGCAGAGGGAACTAAACCTTTACCCAAGGAACTTTACCTGTAAGGAAAGGAGCAGGCTGCCCCATGAGGGCATGTGGAGTCTCCATCTCTGGACATATTCCAAACCATCTGGATGTGTTCCTGTGTGATCTGGTACAGTTGATTCTGCTCTGGCAAGGGGATTGGACTGGACGAGCTTTGGAGGTCCCTTCCAGCTCCTGACATTCTGTGGTCCTGTGGAGTATTAGGTGCCAACAACCCTGCTGGCAAGCAGAAGGCACTGCAGAGCTGCTTCTGTCCAAGGTAGTTGAGCACAGGAGCAGTTTAGGTACTCAGAGATGTGATAGAGGAACAAAGCTGCAGAAGGGTCTGGAGAATAGTGCTGGGGAGGAGCAGCTGAGGGTGGTTAGTGTGGAGAAGAGGAGGCTGAGGACAGACTTCATTGCTCTCTACAGCTCCCCGAGAGGAGGCTGCAGTTGGGCTCTGCTCTTTAGGAGCAGGTGATAGAATGAAAGGAAGTAGCCTCCAGCTGCCTCAGGGGAGGTTTAGGTTTGACATCGGAAGAAACTTTTTGACTGAAAGGGCTCTCGAAGCCTGGCCCAGGCTGCCCAGGGAGGTGGTTGAATGCCTGTCCCTGGAGGTGTTTCCAGGAGGCAGAGCTGTGGTGCTGAGGGCCGTGGCTTAGCCCCAGCCCTGGCAGAGTCAGAGGCTGGTTGGACTGGGTGATTCTCAAGGTCTTTCCAACCAAAATGATTCTATGATTCTACAGAGTGTTCTGAACATTTAGGGCAAGGCAGAGCTCTGTGTACTCTTGAGGAAAGCAACATTTGATTTACTTACCTGGCACAAAGCATCCCTGCAGGCTATGTTTGATGAGAAGCTGTCTCCTTAGTGGTGCAGCTCACCACTTCCCTGATCCTGGTGGATATTCAGGTCTGGCTGGTGCAGGGTTAGTTTGTGGATATAGGTTGGACTGAATGATCTTGGAGGTCTCTTCCAATCTGGTTGATTCTATGTTTCTATGTTTGATTCTATATTAGGAAGAAAAAGAGAAGTGGTGGAGTCTCCATCCCTGGAGGTGTTCAAGAAGAGACTTTTGGGGCACTTAGTGCCATGGTCTAGTTAATTGTCTAGGGCTGTGTGCTAGGTTGGACTGGATGATCTTGGAGGTCTCTTCCAACCTGTTTGATTCTATGATTCTTTTGGCTAGTAGGAAAAAGTTCTTTGCTTCAAGAGTGGTCAGGGAGTGAAACAGGTTACCCAGGGAGGTGGTGGAGTCCTCATTCGTGGAGGTGATCTAGAAATGCCTGGTTATGGCACTTGGGGATGTGGTTTAATGGCCATGGTGGGGATGGGTTTCTGGTTGGACTGGATGATCTTGGAGGTCTCTTCTAAGCCAAACAACTCTGTGATGCTCTGTCAAATGCCAGCAGAGACATGGGATTGCCATGATCTTTTATTTCTATAGCTTCAAAGAGGCTTGCAGGTGGCAGAAGGTTGTTTGAGTGAGACCAAGAGCGAGAAGGAGTTTGAGTTAGTCAGAGCAGGAAAGGCTCCTGTCTAAAGCCAAACATCTGGGGAGGAACATCCCAATGGTTCTAAGTATGGACCTTTGAGACTGGCTCTGCTCTTGGGAAGAGCATGGCAGCTGTGCTGAGGTGCTCCCTTAGCCTCACCTTTATCCACACCAGAGCTCAGTGGAGTAGGAGGACCGAGGGAAAAGGTTCTCCTTGCGCCAAAGCTGCCCTGTGGGAAGTGTGGAGCAGGTGATGATGTATGAAGATGCAAACAGCCTGGAGCCAGGCAACCATTTAGTGGAAACTGAATGAAAAAGAAATACTCTCCTTTGGAGCAGGGAGGATGTCTTCTGGCCCTGTCTTTCCTGTGACCTACAGGATTTTAAGAGAAGAGCTTCAGGATTTTATTGGCACAGGCACCATCAAGGAGAACTTTTCTTTCCTTTCTCTCCAGGCTGGGGTCAGCTTTAAGGAGAGCATTAAGGGAGCAGCTAATGGAATTAAGGGTATAATAATAGAAGGATATAGTGAGACAATTGTATTAACAAGAAATAAATCATGTTGAGTGTAAGGTAAGTGTTTTTTAATTGATTGATGGGAAGGATGCTCCGTGGGGGTTTTTTGGAGGACTAACAGCCTCTTGCCTTCCCATCTACAGCAAAATGCCAAAAGGAGGGGGGGGGAGAAGAAAGAGGTAAGAAAATTATGCAGGGGGGAGATAAATGACTCAGAGGAGATGGCCATTTTCTGCTGACATCACTAATGTGCAAAAGCACTAAATCTCTGACACCAGCTGTGGGCCTCAGAGGTGCTGCTGGCTGGAACAAGGTAGTAGAGATGGCAGCTACAGCACTGCTTCAGCTTCCCTGGATGCCTGAAGTGGCTTTCCAAGGTGATCTAGCAAGTAAAGATCCAGCAAGGGCTGGAACAAGGTAGAAGGGATGGCAGCTACAGCACTGCTTCAGCTTCCCTGGATGCCTGAAGTGGCTTTCCAAGTGATCTAGCAAGTAAAGACCCAGCAAGGGCTGGAACGAGGTAGAAGGGATGGCAGCTACAGCACTGCTTCAGCTTCCCTGGATGCCTGAAGTGGCTTTCCAAGGTGATCTAGCAAGCAAAGACCCAGCAAGGGCTGTGGGCAGCCAACTGCTCTGACACTTTACTCATTGGTGTACTGGTGACTTCATCACTGGTGCAAACAGCTGCCAGGTTCTGTGAAGTATGGTTTGAAGGTCCAAGTGGTGCATGCAGAGGTTAATCATAGAATGGATTTGGTCGGAAAGGGCCTGAAGGATCATCCAGTTCCGACCCTCCCCACCAAGGGCAGAGACACCTTCCTCCAGCACAGATTGCTCAAGGCCTCATCCAGCCTGGCCCTGAACACCTCCAGGTAGGAGGCATCCACAGCCTCCTTGGGCAACCTGTGCCAGTGTCTCCCTCACCCTCACTCTCAGCAATTTCTCCCTCATCTCCAGTCTTGGTCTCCCCTCTCCCAGCTCAAAGCCATTGTCCCTCATCCTGTCACTCCCAGCCCTTGTCCAAAGCGCCTCCCCAGATCTCCTGAAGCCCTACACACACCATCACCAGCTGACAGACGGAAGGCACTGATGCTGCTTTGTGAGACCAACACCAAACACTTGGCTGCTGAAGACCAAGTCACAGAATCAGAGTGTTAGGGGTTGGAAGGGACCTTTGGAGCTCACTGAGTCCAGCCCCCCTGCCAGAGCAGGGTCACCCAGGGCAGGGTATAGAGGAACACATCCAGGTGGGTTTTGAATGCCTCCAGAGAAGGAGACTCCACAGCCACCCTGGGCAATTTGCTCCAGGCCTCCAGCACCCTCACAGTGATGAAGTTTTGCCTTCTGTGCCCATGGCACCTCCTCTGCTCCAGCTGGCACTCGTTGCCCCTTGTCCTGTCCTTGGCCATCCTGAGCAGAGCCTTGCTCCATCCCTGCACATCTTTATCAGCAGCAATGAGGGCAGCCCTCAGGCTCTTCTTCTCCAAGTTAAGCTTTCTGATGTCACAGAATCACAGAATTTCAGGGGCTGGAAGGGCTCTTGAAGGGTCAACCAGTCCAACCCCCACTGCAAGAGCAGATCACACAGATCACACATCCAGGCAGGTTTTGAGTATCTCCAGAGAGGGAGATTCCACAACCCACCCTGGGCAGCCTGTGTAGCTCTCCAATAAAGCAAACCAAGACTATTTCCAGTCAACTTAGCAGCCTGCAGTACAATTAGTGCAGAGTGCTAATGAATACCTGCTTTGAAAGCCCTGTCCTAGAGCTCGTTTGCCTGCTCAGTGTACAAAAAGTGCTGAGCAAGCAGCTTTGACTGCTGCTGTTGCCAGTGAAGAGGGGCTGGCTGTGGTGTCGCTGTCCTGCAGCTTCACCCCTCCCTAAACGCACATCTGCATCTATGCTGCCCTCTGGCCAGCTTGCCACTGGCTTGACACCCACGTGTGACCAGCTTGTGGTGTCACCTGCTGTGTGTTAATTGTTGCTGCCATTAGCTGCAGGCACTAAGTGGTCAATGCCATTCTGTCCATTAAAGACAGTAACCTCAGCCAAGCTCTTCCATGCTATTCTTAGTTTCAGCCCTTGGGACTACTTCTCCTCACATCTCTGGAGGTCCTGGTGCATTCACATCATCATCCCTTGTCTAAGCTTGGTGATTTGTTGGCTGTGCTTTAACACAGGGCCAGGTAAGGCTGAATGGAGAGGCTCTTGCACAGACTCGTGGCAGGGATGGGAAAGTCCTGGCAGGAGAAGTGAAGTGCAATGGGAATGGAACTGCAAGGCTGCTGTTCCAGTGTGGGAGGAATCATAGAATCACTTGGCTTGGAAGGGACCTCCAAAGCTCAGCCAGTCCAACCCCCCTGCACTCAGCAGGGACATCCTCCAACTAGATCAGGTTGCCCACAGCCCTGTCCAGCCTCACCCTGAAGATCTCCAGGGATAGAACCTCAACCATCTCTCTGGTCAACCTGTGGCAGTGTTCCAGCACCCTCCTGCTGCACAACTTGTTCCTCCCATCCAATTTCAATCTGCTCTGCTCTCATTTCAAACCACTGCACTCATTCTTGGTGAGACACTGGCACAGGTTGCCCAGGGAGGTTGTGGATGTTTCCTTCCTGGAGGCATTTAAGGCCAGGCTGGATGAGGCCTTGAGCAACCTGCTCTAGTGGGAGGTGTCCCTGCCTATGGCAGGGGGTTGGAGCTGGATGATCCTTGAGGTCCTTTCCAACCTAAACCATTCTATGATTCTGTCCCTGCAGGCCTTTGGGAACAGTCCCTCTGCAGTCTTCTTGTAGCCCCTTCAGGTACTGGCAGGCTGCTCTGAGGTCTTCCTGGAGCCTTCTCTTCTCCAGGCTGATCAACCTCAGCTCCCTCATTCTGTCCTACCCCGGAGTGCTGCAGGAAAGCAAATGCCATGCAAAGGAGCTGCTTTGTGCCTGGGGCATAGTTCACTTGTGACTGAAAATGAAGCTCCCAGTGGTGATGAGGAAGAGTTGTTTACAATGGCTGGTAGAGATGAGCTGGGTTAAATCATCATAGAATCAGCCAGGTTGGGAAAGACCTCCAAACTCATCCAGTCCAACCTAGCACCCAGCCCTGGCCAATCAACCAGACCATGGCACTAAGTGCCTCATCCAGGCTTTGCTTGAGTACCTCCAGGGACAACGAACAACCCAGCTCCTTCAGCCTGGATGATCTTTTGAGGTCTCTTCCAACTGCTACCATTCTGTGATTCTGTGAGGGTGGAAAGCAAATACCTTCATTTGGCATTCCAGCAGTTGCCAGGTTGGGATAGAAGCTGCAGTCAGCTAAAGGGGATCGATGAGCTGGTATCTGGCTCGGTCTCATAGTAAAGCTTCTTACTTTGGGGATTAGAGTGAGATTGGTGGTGGCCCTCTCAGCTTTTGGTTTGAAAATGAACAAAAGCCAAACAGCAATGAAAGGAGTCCTGCACCTAGGGAGGAATGATAAACTGCACCAGTACATCTAACCCAACCCTCTGCCATGGGCAGGGACACCTCTCAACTAGCCCACGTTACTCAAGGCCACAGCCAGCGTGGCCTTGAACACCTCCAGGCAGTGGCATCCACAACCTCTCTGGACAATCCATTCCTGAGTCTTGCAACTCTTGCAGTTAGGAATTTCTTCCTCAGATCCAATCTAAACTTATTCTCCAGTTTAAATCCATTTCCCCTTGTCCTGGTGGTGGACACTCTTTGGAAAAAGTCCCTCTGCAGCCTTCCTGTAGGATCCCTTCAGGTATTGGCAGGCAGCTCTAAGGTCCCCTTGGAGCCTTCTCCAGGCTGAACAGCTCCAGCTTTCCTCAGCCTGTCCTCACAGCAGAGCTACTCCAGCCCTTGGATCATCTTTGTGTCCTCCTCTGGACTTGTTCCAACAGATGTGTGTGCCTCTTACAGTGGGCTCAAGGCCATGCTGTTGAACCCCACTGGGTGCTCTCCTTTCAGGGAGACATTGACCACAGGCTCCCTGGTAATACAAAATTTCTCCCTGCTGTTTCTTGGAGGCCAGCAGATGAGAACCAAGGCACCAACATTTCAGTTTCTTGAGGGAGATTCTTTGAGTGACATTGGTGGGCTGCAAAAAGTGGGGAGAACATTTTTGCCTCTCCTGGAATCGTTGCAGGGTCCTGTTGAGCTCTGCCTGGCTTCCTTGCAGCAAAGCAAATAACAATCAGCTTGAAACTGGAGCTTAAAATGCTGCTCCTGTGAAAGCTGCCAACAGGAAGCTTTTCAAACACTGCCCAGAAATCTTGATAATCAAAACTTGTTTAAAGAAGCTTTGGAACCCAAGGGGCAGGGGGTGAGCAGATCAGCTGGAAGTCAATCGTTGTCTTCATTGCACTCCTGACCTGAGCTCTTCTCTTGGCCTTTCCTAAACCTTGGTCTTGCCTCCTGTTGCAGTTGTGCACTGGAAGTGCTGGGGAGAAGTCTGAATGCCTTTGTCCTGCTGGAGGCTTTCCTTTTGGTTAGGCTGCTCTACAGGGTCTGCTTTTGGAAGGACAGGGTCTGCTTTTGGAATGACAAGGTCTGATATTGGAGGGACAGGGTCTGCTTTTGGAGGCACAGGATTTGCTTTTGGAAGCACAAGGTCTGTTTTAGAGGGACAAAGTCTGCTTTGGAGAGACAGGATCTGCTTTTGGATGGACAAGGTATGCTTTTGGAGGCACAGGATCTGCTTTGGGAGAGACAAAGTCTGCTTTTGGAGGCAGAGGATCTGCTTTGGGAGTGACAAGTCTGCATTTGGAGGCACAGAGTCTGCTTTTGGAAGGACAGGGTCTGCTTTTGGAGGCACAGGGTCTGCAAAACTGGAAGATTCAGATTGGATGTGAGGAAAAAGTTTGTCAGCTTGAGGGTGGTGAAAGATTGGCACAGGTTGCCCAGGGAGGTGGTGGAAGCCTCGTCCCTGGAGGTGTTTAAGGCCAGGCTGGATGTGGCTCTGGGCAACCTGATCTAGTGTGAGGTGTCCCTGCCCATGTCAGGGGGGATGGAACTGGCTGATCCTTGTGGTCCCTTCCATCCCTGAGAGTTCTGTGATTCTCTAAGTTCTTTGGGCAGAGCCTGTCCCTGAGTGGCTGCTCTCCAGCCCACAGCAATTCTGAGCAGCCACCCCCACATGTGACAGCTCTCTGGGCGCAGGAGGGTAACAAGAGGCTGATCAGTAGCTTCAGTTATCTTTTCCTTCATGTTTATTGCAGTCTGCTGCAGTTATTTCCAAGGCACTGACAGTGATGGACAGCTTCTATTAAGGCCTCCCCAAGGCAGCTGGATGGAGCAGATACATTAAATAAAGCAGTTATTGCTTTTCATTGCCCCCTCCGTTAAGCAGTGCTGCTAAATAGCTTCTGCCATCAGATGCAGTTAGGTACACGGCTTTAATTTGAGGGACTGCTTTATAACACTGCACAATTGACACTGGGCTTTGTTTCCCCTACAATAATGATTGTGTACATCCTGCAGAATTGATGAGCTGTCTTCTGAGCAGGGAAGGGGGGAGCCAGGCTGAGGGGGGGGGGGGTAGCTGCCTTTGTTGCTCTTTCTCCTTTCCTTTCTTTCCTTTCCCCCCCCCACCTTGTTGTGCTTGTCAGTTGTTTGCAGCACCGACAGGAATAATGTCAAGCAGAGCTCCTTATCTCAGGATGTTGTAATGTAGCTGCTGTAAGCCCTCGCCTGGAGACGAGATAAGAGCAACCTTACAAGCTTGGGGAGGGGGGGAGGAGAGGGAAAAGCAGCGGAGGGGAGTGTGTGTGTGTGTGGGAAACCAGCAGTGCCCCACGGCTGGGACACAACAATGGCAGAGCTGTCACGGGCCGGTTATGGCTCTTTCTGGTGCCAAGGAGGGGCTGCGCCTGCCGAGCGCTGCCTGAGGAGCGCAGCGCAGCAGCGCCGGCGCTAATAATGATGTATCTGTAACAGGCGCAGGCTGCCCGATGGGCTGCTGCTTTATCTGCTGGCTGAGCGGAGGAGCAGCTGTGTTGCCTTGGCTCCTCTTCTCTCTCTCTCTCTCTCTCTCTGCTGCATATTAATCCTTTAGTGGAGGTAATTAAATGTGTGCTTAATAGCAGCGAGCTGGCAGAGCGGTGGGACAATTGAATTAGCGGTTCTGATGGGGACCGTGCTACAAGATGAACTAAATGCAATTACTGGAGGCATTTTTCTCTCAGCCCAGCCTGGCGACATGACATGACTTAATTACAGCTTGTTAGACACACCGAGGGAGCTGAGGGAGCTGCCCGTGTGGGCTCGGCCCTTGCGTGCCCGTGGGTGCGGGGCTTCAGGGGCCGTGGAGTCTTGGGGCTGCCGTGGGCAGCTGTGGTAGGAAACAGGAATTAGCTCACCCCCCCACAGAACGGTCTGGTTGGAGAAGGCCTTAAGATGGGTGATGTTGAAGTAACCATCAAGTCTCTACCCTACCTGACGAGGGGGCCACCAGGCCCCCCAGCCTTTAGAGCCCCTCCACCATTCACCTGTAGTGCACCACAGGGACTCACCAGGGATGACAGGAGGAGGACCCCTTTGCCCAGTTGGGCACAGCTTAGGACTTCTCTCTTTCTGGGGCAAGTTATAAAGGGCAGTGGGTACAGTGGTCACACCTGGCATGGGAGGAGACTCCAACAGAACCCAGGTGCTCTGGGTTTGGGGGATAATAGGGGAAAATGCAGTGTGGGGGGGGAAAGGGGCAGAGAGGGTGGGAAAGGGGAGGTGGTGCTGAAAGGATGGAGATGAAAAGAGGAAGATGAGGGAAAAGATATGGAGAGGAAAGGAGGATGATTGGGGCGGGGGGAAGGTGGTCCTGCTCTGGCAGAGAGGTTGGACTGGATGATCATTTGAGATCACTTCCAGCCGCTAACATTCTGTGATCAGAAGTGTGGCCAGCAGGTCGAGAGTGGTGATTCTCCCTCTCTGCTCCACTCTGGTGAGACCCCACCTGGAGCACTGTGTCCAGTTCTGCAACCCCTGCCAGAGGAAGGATCTGGAGGTGCTGGGAAGGTGTCCAGAGAAGGGCCATGAGGATGAGCAGAGAGCTGCAGCTCCTCTGCTATGAGGGCAAGCTTCTCGAGAGAGTTGGGGTTGTTCAGGCTGGAGAAGAAAGGCTCTGAGGAGACCTTCTGGTAGCCTCCTGTTCTCCAGGAGAGACACTCCACAGGTGTCCCTGCCTGTGGCATGAGAGGAGGGTGGAACTGGATGGTCTTTGAGGTGCCTTCCAACCTAAACCATTCCATGATTCCAGTAACTGAAGGAGGCTACAAGAAAGCTGGGGAGGGACTTCGTAAGGTGTCAGGTAGTGACAGGCTTGGGGGAAAACAGATCCAAGCTAGAGGAGGAGAGATTTGTATTACACTTACGGAAGAAGTTCTTCACCATGAGGGTGGTGAAAGCCAGGCACAGGTTGCCTAGTTTGGTGGTGGATGCCCCTTGCCTGGAGGTGTTGAAGGCCGGCTCGGATGAAGCTTTGAGCAAGCCGATCCGGTGGAAGGTGCGGCAGCTGCGCTTGGAAAGCTTTTGGGAAGCGAAGAGGCAAAGCGCAGAGCTGTGGGTGTGCGGTGTCAGGTCCCGCAGCAGCAGCAGCTCCAGCGGCGCCGAGCGCAGGGGCTCAGCAGCTAGCGGGAAGCTGCTGAGGTTCTGACGCTAGGGGGACCGCAGCTACAGCATCGCGACTCTGGCCTTGCCAGCTCCGCAGTCATCGGCACCATCAAACCCTGCGTGTCCCGGAGGCGTTTGTCACTGGGTGAAAATGGGACTAAGCTCCAGCTGTCATCGAGGCGATGTCTGGGCCCTTTCGATAGCCGCTGAGTCTGGATGGCTGTTGGCAGCGCGGAGACATCTCCTCTGGCAGGCTCTGCCCTGCCTTGCTGGCACGGAGCACCGGGAGGCTTCCTTGAGCTGTGCTTTCCCTTGCTCCTGGGTGTTCCATGCTCATACCTGTGAGGAGGGCAGGCTCTGAGTTAAGAAATCTCTTGCAGAAGATGATGAAGCAGAAGTCTTGTGACCATAGCCTGGAGGCCACAGGAGCTTGTCCTTGCATCAGCAAGAGCTCTGCTGGCAGGTCAGGGTATCATGGAGCTTACCAAGGCACAAACTGCCAATCTTGAGTGGCCCTTTGAGGTGACTGCAAACCTTCCAGGGTTACTCTGAGGTGCAGGTGCTGCAGAGGGATTGTTCCCAAAGGCCTGCAGGGACAGGATGAGGGACAATGGTTTGAAATGAGAGGAGAGCAGATTGAGATTGGATGTGAAGAACAAATTCTGCACCAGGAGGATGCTGGAACACTGCAGCAGGTTGCCCAGGAAGGTGGTTGTGGCCCCATCTCAGGGGATATTCAAGATAAGGCTGGACAGGGCTCTCTCTAGAGAGAGTCACAGCATTGGCTTGGCTGGGAAAGGCTTTGAAGCTCACCCAGTCCAACCATTTTCTACCTCTGCTAAGGCTGGGGCTAAGCTATGGCTCCCAGCACTACATTTGTGCCTCTTTCAGACACCACCAAGGATGGGCGTTCAGACTGAGATTGGATGTTAGGAACAGGTTCTTTACTATGAAGGTGCTGAAACACTGCAGCAGGTTGCCCAGGGAGGTGATTGTGGCTCCATCCCTGGAGATATTCCAGATGAGGCTGGACAGGGCTGTGGGCAACCTGATCTAATTGGAAGATGTCCCTGCTGAGTGCAGGAGGGTTGGACTGGATGAGCTTTGGAGGTCCCTTCCAAGCCAGGTGATTCTTTGATTCCTGCCACACTAATATACAGTCATAGAATGGTTTGGGTTCGGGTCTAGCTCTGACCCAGCACCCTAGAGGAGGGCACGGTGACAGAAATGGTGCTGGAGCTGGTGGCAGAACACCTAGCCCTTAGTGAAACTGAGAATGGGTTTGGGTTGTTCTTTAACAGCAAACAAACCTGCTCCCCATAGAATCATAGAATGGTTTAGGATTGAAAGGGCCTCAAAGATCATCCAGTCCCAACCCCCTTGTGCCATAGGCAGGGACACCTCCCACTAGAACAGGTTGCTCAAGGCCTTATCCAACCTGGCCTTGAACACCTTCAGGGAGGTTGTGGAGCACAGAATCACCCAATGTGATCTTTGATCACATTGGGTGATTCTGTGCTCCACAACCTCCCTGGGCAACCTGTGCCAGTGTCTCACCACCCTCACTGCAAAGAACTTTTTCCTACCATCCAGCCTAAATCTCCCCTCTGCCAGTTTAAACCCATTCCTCCTCATCCTGTCATTACAAAACCTTGTCAACAGTACCTCCTCAACCCTTCTGTAGCCCCCTTCAGATACTGGAAGGCCTCTCCAGGGTCCCCTTGAAGCCTTCTCCAGGCTGCAGAGCTCCAACTCTTGTAGCCTGTCCTCATAGCAGAGCTGCTGCAGCCCTCTGAGCATCTTGGTGGCCTCCTCTGGACTGGCTCCAACAGTTCTATGTCTTTCTTGTGTTGAGGGCTCCAGAACTGCACACAGGACTCCATGGCCCCCAGGGTTTCTTTAAGAGCCTTTCTCTTCCTTTGAGGCCATAAAGGAGACCCTTTCAGCCCCGATGACCACAGTGACTTTCCTCCTGGTGCTGTGGCTGCTTTGGCACATTTATGGCTTTCACACACACACTAATGGATGAGTTTGGATATGTTAACAATTTATCTATCATCCCAGCCTAAAAAAAGAGCCCACTCCCACCAACCAAACTAACTTAGCCCTGAGGATTGAGTAGCTTTTAAGGAGTATAAATGAATTTAATGCTTTAGAAAGAGCTTCTGTAAATTATGAACATGACACCTATTACATTAAGCTGCATTAAGCATTAATACATCTTCATTACTGGCAGCTTGCCCAAACCTCCAAGGTTGAAAAAGCTGTCTGGTGTGGTAGTCACCTAGGCTGAGATTTACAACCACTTTTTGGGGAGGGATGGCACACCCTGGCCCTCAACCTCTGCTGCCTTTACCCATCAAGAGATGTCCTTGTGGCACCTGTTGCCTGATGACTTTTTTTTTTTCATGGGATCATAGAATCATGGAATTGTTTGGGTTGGAGAAGCTCTCTGAGATCATCCAGTCCAGTCAGAAAGCCAACACCACCATGGCCACTAAAGCATGGCCCCCAAGTGCGTGGCCACACCTTTCTGGAACACCTCCACCACCTCCCTGGGCAGCCTGTGCCAATCCCTGACTACTCTGTCAGTAAAGAATTTTTCCTCCACTCCAACCTAACCCTCCCCTGGTACAATTTCAGGCCGTTTGTTCTTGTTTTAGAACCTAATACTAGAGAGAGGAGACTGACCCCTACCTGGCTCCAACCTGGCTCCTCTCAGGGAGCTGCAGAGAGCAAGAAGCTGCATGGCACTACCTTGAACAGTGACAGCACAGAAACTGGAATCAAATTCACTTGAACTCCCCTGGAATGAAAAAAATCAGGTCAACATGGGCTTGCTTGGGCTGGGGGCTTCTGACAGACAAACTCTGGCAAATGCAGGCTGCCCAGGGGGGTTTTGGCGTCTTCCCCTCTGGAGATATTGCAAATCCACCTGGTTGTGTTCCTATGTGATCTGCCCTGGGTGATCCTGCTCTGGCAGGGGGGTTGGACTGGATGATCTTTCCAGGTCCCTAACATTCTGTGCTTCTGTTGGTATTGTTTCATCACCCTCATATGTGGTCACTCCAACTTCCTGGGGTGCATTCAGAAGATTGTGGCCAGCAGGGCTAGGGAGGTTCTTCTGCCCCTCTGCTCTGCCCTGCTGAGACCACAGCTGCAATACTGTGTTCAGTTCTGGGCTCCCCAGTTCAGGAGAGACAGGGACCTGCTGCAGAGAGCCCAAGGGAGAGCCACGAGGATGAGTGGGGGACTTGAGCATCTCCCCTGTGGAGAGAGGCTGAGAGCCCTGGGGCTGTTCAGTCTGGAGAGGAGAAGGCTGAGAGGGATCTGATCAGTGTCTATCAGTATCTGAGGGGTGGGTGTGCAGTGGAGGAGGCAAATCTCCTTTTGGTGGTGCACAGCAGTAAGCCAAGGAGCAATGGATACAAACTGGAACAGAGAAGGATTCAGCTCAACGTGAGGAGAAAGTTCTGTGGTGTGAGGGTGCTGGAGGGCTGGAGCAGGCTGGCCAGAGAGGTTGTGGGGTCTCTTTCTCTGGAGACTTTCCAGACCCTCCTGGCTGCATTCCTGTGTGGACTAAGCTGAGTGGTCCTGCTCTGGTAGGGGAGTTGGTCTGGAATATCTCTGGAGGTCCCTTCCAACCTCTAATGCTCTGTGATTCTACAACTATTAGCCAAAAAAACTCTTTCCCCTCAGCATGTAAGAGTCATTTCTCCTTGGAAAGCCTTTCTGCACTGAAGGTACCAGAGCCTGGAATTGCTGATTTGGTGTTTCAGTGCTTGTGGAGGAAGAGAGAAAAAAAAAACCCAACCCAAAACCCCACCTAATCATCACAGTACATTAATGAGAGCCTGCTCTACATGGCCAAAGAAAGAAATAAAAGTGGTTTTAGTGTCTTAAAAAGCAATATCCATTAGACTTAGATTTGACTAAAAGTGGACTGAAAGGCTCTTATTTCACCATGATGAAAGGCTCAGTGAGGGGGAGGAGGGGGAAAACCCCCAGCTAAATGCTCCTGACACTGCAATTGATTTTATGTGCTACATTTATGAGACCTTCAATTCATGCTCCCCGTGTGGGATTTAGCACAGCTGCTGCTCCCGAGCTGGTGATGTTGTTGTTCTTGAAGGGACAATTTGGTGGTTCCTCTTGTAACCAGAACGAGTGCTGACTTGGGTTCAGTGGTTGCCACCTCCTGATGGAGAAATCCTTACCCCGGGGACTGGGTTGGGTTACTTGTTTGGTTGTTACAGCACACCTTGGGAATGCCACAGGAGGCTGTAACGAGCCTCATGCTTGCAGGCAGAGGGCAATCCTCTGTCTCAGGCTGTAATGTGAGCCTGCAATCCAAGCATAAAGCAGTGTGGTCACTATATGAGATGGAGATTTAATGGATATTGGTCGTGGTGTTGGAATATATGAAGCAATAAATTGCTTTTCTGGATGATTTAATGCTGAGGCAAGGTTGAAGACTTAGGTAACTGCACATGGTTTACTGCAAATACACTGGCTTTACAGTGGGAAATGCAGAACCCATTAGAGAGCAGAGGGGAGGGGAGGGGAAAGGAAAAGCAAGCAACCCCCCAAAGCCTTTTAATCAAAGCAATATCCCAAGGTTCAAAGCCAAGCTCTCGGAAGCTGAGCCCTACCACACTGGAGGCAACCCAGCCTGCTAAGGCACACGCACTCCCCTGACTGTTTGCATCTGTGCACCTTCAGCTGTGGCCTCCCAATTATCCAGAATCATGTTTGGCTTCTCCCAGACGCTCCCAGCCTCGGCTCACAGCAGGCAGCAAGTTGTGAAGCGACTCCACAGTATTTCTTCCTGCAGCGATGGCTCCGTGCCAGGGGTTAGGCAAACTCTGCCATAAATATGCATTTAATAATTTCCTGAGGCTGCTCTTTGTGGCAGCCATCACTGCAGCAGACAAACAGGGATGGATTTATCTTCCATGCTGACCTCCTTGTGGAGCTGAGCTAAGAGTTTGGAGGAGCCAGGGAGAAGGTTCTGGTGTGGAGCACCTGCTCAGAGCTCTGTGGGAGCAGGACCATAAATGCCCTTGGCTGGATTCCTGGTAATGTGCAAATGGAAGTGGGTTGTAGAATCATGGAATGGTTTAGGTTGGAAGGGACCTCAAAGATCATCCAGTTCCAACCCTCCCTGTGCCATAGGCAGGGACACTTCCCACTAGAACAGGTCGCTCAAGGCCTCATCCAACCTGGCCTTGAACACCTCCCTGGGCAACCTGTGCCAGTGTCTCACCACCCTCACTGCAAAGAACTTCTTCCTACCATCCAGCCTAAATCTCCCCTCTGCCAGTTTAAACCCATTACCCCTCATACCTCAGTGGGGATAGCATCCTTGCTGTTATGGTGGCCTGGGATTGGTGAAGCTGGGGTAGCTCAACCATCAACCCAACACCACCATGGCTTGTACCCCTTGTTCCTTATCCCATCACTGGGCACCACCAAAAAGAACCTGGGACTTCATCTCTACAGATGTAGATAAGATCCCCTCTCAGTCTGCTCCAGACTAACCAGTCCCAGGGCTCTCAGCCTTTCATCATAGCAGGGATGTTCCAGTCCCTTCATCATCCTCATAACCTCTGTTGGCCTCTCTCCAGCAGGTCCCTGCCTCTCTTCTGCAGAGCCCAGAACTGGACACAGCATTCTTGATACCCACCCCTCAGATATTGATCAGAAAACCCTCTCAGCCTTCTCCTCTCCAGACTAAACAGCCCCAAGGCTCTGTCTTTCCTCACACCAGAGGTGTTCCAGTCTCTTCATCATCCTCATAGCCTCCCCTGGACTCTCTCCAGCAGGGGCCCAGGGCTGTCAGACTCTCTCCATAGAGGAGATGCTCAAGTACCCCACTCATCCTCGTGGCTCTCCCTTGGCCTCTCTCCATCAGGTCTCTCCTGAACTGAGGAGCCCAGAAGTGGATGCAACATTGCAGCTCTGCTCTCAGTAGGGGAGAAGGAGGAGTTAGAGTAGGAGTCACAGAATCACAGAACTTTAGAGATTGGAAGGGACCTCCGGAGATCATCCAGTCCAACCTCCCTTCCAGGGCAGGATCAGACAGGGTAGTTTGCACAGGAATGCATCCAGGAGGGTTTGGAAAGCCTCCAGAGAAGGAGACTCCACAACTTCTCTGGGCAGCCTGCTCCAGGGCTCACACCAAAGAATTTTCTCCTCCTATTGGGGTGAAACCTTCTCTGTTCCAGTTTGTATCCATTGCTCCTTTTCTTATTGCTGCACACCACCAAAAAGAGATTGGCCCCAGCAACTGGATGCCCACCCCTCAGATTCCTTCTTGCATTTACTTGCTTGCAGTAAGTGATGCTACAAAACTCAACCTAATTTCTCCAGAAAGAGAAAAAAGAAGGAAAAGAAAACCACCACAACACCCAACCAGTTGACCCTCACATTCCTAAAAGCTGAACTAAAACCGGGGAGGCTGAGATCAAAGCTCTGTAAATAGAGTGAGTAACACTTTGGACACCTCTGGCGGGGGAGCAGGAGGGGGGGAGCATCTGCTGGGGGGGAAATTCCCTCTCTGTCAGAACACCCAAGCGCTTGACAAAAGCGCTGGTGAGGTTTCAATGTCTCACTGTTTCCCTTCTGCAGGGCTCCACGCTGAGGGGCTTTGTTTTCCTGCTGCTTGAGCCCCCTTGGCTGGCGCTGAGCAGGCTGAAGCCAGCGGCAGGTTCGCCACAGAGTTTATTTGTAGTGTGGCCTGAGCTGTGCGTTTGAGGCTGCTGTTGCCAGTCGAAAGGCTCCACCAGGTTTGAATATCAAGGGGGAGGGGGCACTTCAAAGCCCTTGGAGCTGAGAAGGAGCAGCTTTGCAGGGCCCCAGAAGGGAGGAGGAGAAAGATGGAGTCAGAGATAGGCTGATGAGGACGCAATACAGGCAGCAGGACAGGTTGGGGCTGCCCTGGTGGAAAGCAGCTCCATGGAGAAAGACCTCGAAGTGCTGGTGGGCAGCAAATTCTACGTGGGCCAGCAATGTGCCCTTGTGGCCAAGGGAGCCAAGGGCATCCTGGGGTGCAGCAAGGAAAGTGTGGCCAGCAGGGCTAGGGAGGTTCTTCTCCTCCTCTGCTCTGCCTTGCTGAGACCACAGCTGCAGTACTGTGTCCAGTTCTGGGCTCCCCAGTTCAGGAGAGACAGGGACCTGCTGCAGAGAGCCCAAGGGAGAGCCACGAGGATGAGTGGGGGACTTGAGCATCTCCCCTGTGGAGAGAGGCTGAGAGCCCTGGGGCTGTTCAGTCTGGAGAGGAGAAGGCTGAGAGGGATCTGATCAGTGTCTATCAGTATCTGAGGGGTGGGTGTGCAGTGGAGGAGGCAAATCTGCTTACAGCAGTAAGCCAAGGAGCAATGGATACAAACTGGAACAGAGAAGGATTCAGCTCAACGAGAGGAGAAAGTTCTGTGGTGTGAGGGTGCTGGAGGGCTGGAGCAGGCTGGCCAGAGAGGTTGTGGAGTCTCCTTCTCTGGAGACTTTCCAGACCCTCCTGGCTGCATTCCTGTGTGGACTACTTCTGGCAGGAGTGTCAGACTGGATGATCTCTGGAGGTCCATTCCAACCTTTGAGTTTCTGTGATTCTGTGAGAGGCTGAGAGGTGTTCAGTCTGGAGAAGACAGAGAGGAGATCCACTCCATGGTGGTCATTAGCTGGTCAGAAAGATGTGGCCAAGCTCGTTTTGGTGGTGCCCAGTGGCAGTGGGCACAAACTGGAAGCCAGGAGGTTCCACCTGAGCATGAGGAGAGGCTTCAGCCTCCTCTCAGGGAGTTGTAGAGAATGAAGAGGTTTTCCCTCCACCTCTTCTCCACAGTAACCACCCACGGCTCCCTCAGCTGCTCCTCCCCAGCCCTCTTCTTCAGACGTTTCCCCAGCTTTGTTGGCTTTCTCTGGACCTCCTCTAGACCCTCAGAGTCCTTCTTGCAGTGAGGGCCCCAAAACTGAACCCAGCACTCAAGCTGTGGCCTCCCCAGTGCTGAGTCCAGGGGCACAATCCCTGCCCTGCTCCTGCTGCCCACACCACTGCTGATCCAGGCCAGGCTGCTGCTGCCCTTCCTGCCCACCTGGGCACCCCCTGGCTCACCTCCAGCTGCTGTCACCCAGCACCCCCAGGGCTTTCTCTGCTGGGCACCTTCCAGCCACTCTGCCCCAAGCTTGGAGCCTTCATGAGGTTGCTGTGCCTCAAGTGCAGGACCTTGCAGTTGGCCTTTGTTGCCCTTCATGCAGTTGGCCAGAGCAAGGTGTTCTAACTGTAGCTTGGTTTATGCTAGCAGAAGGCTACCTTGGGTGTGTGTTTCTTCATGGAAGTCTTTTTTGGAGCTTTTAATCATCCATACTGGACCTGAAACAGGTTTCCTCCTCTAGGTTGCACTTGTTTTATTCACAGAGGAGGTCTTCCAATGCCTCAGCCCACGAGTATCAGCCTTGCTCAGACACAGCACAGTTTTGCTTTGGCTCCAGTGACAGGCATTGGCACAGGCTGCCCAGGGAGGTGGTGGAGTCCCTATCCCTGGAGGTGTTCTAGAAAGGTGTGTCCATGGCACCTGGAGCCATGTTGGTGCTGGGTTGGAGGTTGGGCTGGATGTTCTTAGAGGGCTTCACCAGCCCAAGTGATTCTATGATTCTATGCTCTGGAGAAGAGGGCTGAGGAGGGCAGCTGAGGGAGCTGGGGGTGTGCAGTGTGGAGAAGAGGAGGCTGAGGGCAGAGCTCATTGCTCTCTACAGCTCCCTGAGTGGAGGCTGCAGTGATATGGGGGTTGGGCTCTGCTCCCGAGTCTCCGGTGATAGGAGGGGAGGAAATGGCCTGAAATTGTGCCAGGGGAGGGTTAAGTTGGAGATTAGGCTGAACACCCCCAGCTCCCTCAGCCTGTCCTCCTGGCAGAGCTGCTTCAGCTCTTGGATCATCTTCGTGGCCTTCTCTGGACTCACTCCAGCAGCTCTGTGTCTTTCTACTGGGCACACCAAAACTGGAGGCAGGATTCTGCCTCTTGGCTCTGTGCTGCTGAGACCTCACCTCCTGTCCTGCCTGTGACATCCCAGCCTTCTGCCCCTGCTTTGCTACTGGAGTGACTCAGCTGCCAGCCCCATGCCACAGAGCTGCCACTTGCCGAGCTCTGCCATGCAGGCAGCAGCTTGTTCCTTTCTGTAAGGCTTTTCCTCTTCCCCAGCCCCACCTCTTGTTTCAGAAGGCTCTCAGATCCCCTTGCCCTGCTGATGGCTGCTCTGCAGGACTTCTCCCAGGATATTCTGCTTTGCTGTGCTGCAGAGGGACCTGTGTTAGATCCAGGGCAGCAGTGATTCTGTGGCACCACCATTAGCCTTGTTGGTTCAAGGATGTTTCAGTGAGCTATGACTGAGACCAAAGGAATCAATCTTTTGGGGGACAGACTAAAAGGAATTAGTCTTTTAGGGACAGACTCTGTCACTATTTTTCATGATTTACTCCATTCTTGGAGTATTTCTATTGATTTCTTTGGGTGTTTTTTTTTCATCTCAGGTCACTTGCAGCATTAGAATAAATAAATGCTAAGACTTGAGAATGTGCTGGGCAGTGATGCTGAAAGCTGGGAAGGCAGAGCAAGATGGGCAATGGCTTGGAGCTGGGAGGGAGGGGATTGAGGCTGGAGATAAGGTGGGAATTCTTGAGAGTGAGGGTAGTGAGACACTGGCACAGGTTGCCCAGAGAGGCTGTAGCTGCCCCCTGCGTGGAGGTGTTGAAGGCCAGGCTGGATGAGGCCTTGAGCAAGCTGTGCTGGTGAGAGGTGTCCCTGCCCATGGCAGGGGATTGGCACTGGATGATCTTTGAGGGTCCCTTCCAGCCCAAGTGTTGCAGTGCTCTGAGTCACAGAGTCTCAGAGTCACAGAATGCTGGGGGGGGGTTGGTAGTGACCATGCTGCATAGTGTGGCAGAGCTGTGCACTAGGCTGGGTGGCTTCTGACACTCAGAGAGGCAAGAGCAGCTGTGCTGTTACCCTGTTTTGCTGCAGCCTGGTTCCTCTGCCTTGTGGGATTCACTGGAAGCAGAGCTTAGTGTGTCAGAACAGGCTGATGTATGAGAGAGTGTCTTGTGATGCTGGCACAGGGAGGTTGTGGCTGCCCCCTCCCTGCAAGTGTTCAAGGCCAGGCTGGGTGAGGCCTAGAGCAAGCTGTGCTGGTGGGAGATGTCCCTGCCCATGGCAGGTGCTTGGCACTGGATCATCTTTAAGGGTCCCTTCCAACCCAACCCATTCTGTGGTTTTCTGAGTTCTGATCAGTTTTCTCTCTTTCAGTGCATTTTTAAGGGCATTCCTCACTCCTTTTAGCTGTCCTAGGTTTATCTTTTGCTCTGAACCAACCTCTTGCTCAAGTGTTATGAGGCTCCATTCCAGGCTCCCTTGCTGATGTCCTTTGCAGTGCCAGGTGAGGTCCTTAAACATTCTCAGCTTGGGCCTCCGTTGTTAGAGGTCTGATTTCTTTGTACTCAGATGCTCAGCAGCTGCTCTCTGCTGCTATGATCTTGGAGGACAGCAGCTTGCCAGGCTGGACATGGAGCTTGAGTGACCACCTGGGCCCAGCCTGCACAGCCTCCTGCCTCATAGCAACCAGGCTCTGTGCGCTGGGTGTGTGGGTGCCAGCTGGGCAGGACTTGTCCAGTGCCAAAGAGCAAACCAGCCCAGCCCTTTGTGCCAGAGGGGACTGGGGAGTGCTGAGCCCATCAGTGCCAGCAGAGCTGTGGCAGGAGCTGCACCCCAGAATTTCTGGGGTGCTTCATTGTTACTGTGTGGGCTCTGTGGCAGCAGCAGTGCCAGGGGAGCAAACCTGCCCTGTATCTGTCTGTTCACATCATTCCCTTGCATGCATGGCTGGGGCAGCAGCTTTGAGAAGAGAAGGCTCTGAGGGGACCTTCTTGTGGCTTTCCAGTGTCTGAAGGGGGCTACAAGAAAGCTGGAGAGGGAGTTCGTAGGGTGTGGGGCAGTGATGGGGCTGGGGAGAATGGAACCAAGCTAGAGGAGGAGAGATGTTAGGAAGAAGTTCTTCACCATGAGAGTGGTGCGACACTGGCACAGGTTGCCCAGGGAGGTGGTGGAAGCCTCATCCCTGGAGGTCTTTAAGGCCAGACTGGATGTGGCTCTGGGATCTAGTGTGAGCTGTCCCTGCTCATGGCAGGGGAGATGGAGCTGGATGATCCTTGAGGTCCCTTCCTTGATTCTCTGCTAGGTATGGCCAGCAGATGTTGGAGCTCCAAGCACCTGCTAAGAAAAGCAGATTCCTTGCAGGCAGAGCCCAGCCCTGGCTCCATAGGTGTTTGATTTCCCCCTGGCCTCCTCGCTGTGGCCCAGCAGTATCTGTGCTGTTAGCCCATCTGTGCAGGCAGTGCCTGCGGTGGGTCTTGGATGCTCTCTGGCGTGGATCTGCCAGAGCTGCTTTGATAAGGCAGCCAAGCCACTGCTGCTCCAAACGTGAAAAATGCCAGAAGCTTCTTCTGCTCTGTGTACAAAAGCAGCCCAGGAGGCCTGTGACAGGCAGAAAGCATAACTCAGTTCTACTATGCTGCTTAAGAAAACCAGAGAGAGCCAAGAGCAACAGGAGGAGGCATTTTCCAGGAGCACCTCGACAGCACTGCAGCCAGAGCTGGGGCTTGGCTGATGTGAGCAGGACACAACTGCCCCAGCTGCAGAGCAGCCTGGCACACAGGGAATGCCATCTTGGGAGAGACCCCAGGGATCCTCTGCTCCAAGCTGTCTAGGTCATGGTGCAGGTGCAGTGAGCTGGCCCAGCTCCCTGGCAAGCTGAGTGCCAAACAGTCCCATGGAGGGGACTCCTCTGCTTCCCTTGGGAGGTGATTCCAGTGTCTGGCTATGCTCATGGGCAAACCTTTCCTTCTGGAGCCCAAAGGCAGGGACTTGTCCCCATCACCCCTTGTCTGTGCCATGGGGCTCCTTGTCCAAAGGGAGTCTCCATGCTGCTGGCAGCCACCCTTAATGTGCTGCTCCATGGACAGAAGGTCTGCCCTAAGCCTTCTCCTCTCCATGCTGACCAAACCCAGCTCTCAGCCTCTGGCAGCCACCCTTAATGTGCTGCTCCATGGTGAGAAGGTCTCCCCTAAGCCTTCTCCTCTCCATGCTGACCAAACCCAGCTCTCAACCTCTCCTCACAGGGAAGTGCTGCCAGGCTTTTGAGCACTCTCCTGGCCCTTCTCTGGACACTTCCCAGCCTGTCCAGATTATGTGGTACAGCAGGGACAAAACTGCAGGCAGTGTTGTGGTCTGAGCAGTGCAGGGCAGAGTGAGACAGTGACTTCTTTATCTCTGCTGGTGATGGCCTTGTTGATGCAAGCCAGCATCCTGCTGGCTTGCAGAACTTGGCTTTGCTGGAGTCCTTGGTTTGTGTCAAGAGCCATAGCATGACCATCACACCCAGTGTGCATGGACCATGCACCTGAAACACAGAAATGAGGCTTGCCTCCAAGAAGTCCCACCACAGCTCACAAATCCATGGATTTTAGGCTTTGACATTCTAAACTCTAGACCAAAACTGTGCTCTGGCTATTCTGCCAGGCAGAGGACCCTGAGTGCTGAAGGAATACATCAGCAATTAGCTAATGATGTCCTTCTGACAGCCAGGGGCTGCTAACAAACCCAGCAAAGCTGGAGAGCACCAAAGGGAAGTGACACAGTTTGGCATCCTGCTGCTGCCGTGGCCTCCTGTAGCTGCAGCAGCAGTTCTGGTAGCTGCTGATGGTTTCTGTCACCTTTGCTGGCAGTCCTCTGCCCCTGCTCATCACTTCTCAGGAGCTCCTGATTTCTGTGCAGCCCTGTGGTGCTGAGCTTGCTGCCTTGGCATTTAGACTTGGCAGTCACAGAATCATGCAGTAGCTTGGGTTGGAAAACAGCTCACCCACTCCAACCAGTCTCTAACTCTGCCAAGGCTGGGGCTAAGCCATGGCCCTCAGCACCACAGCTCTGCCTCTTGGAAACACCTCCAGGGATGGGCATTCAACCCCCTCCCTGGGCAGCCTGTGCCAGGCTTTGAGAGCCCTTTCAGGGAAGAAGTTTCTTCTGATGCCCAACCTAAACCCTCCCCTGGTGCAGCTTGAGGCCATTTCCTCTCCTGTCCCTTATTCCTAGGGAGCAGAGCCCAACTGCCATCTGACTGCAACCTCCTCTCAGAGAGCTGTAGAAAGCAATGAGCTCTGCCCTCAGCCTCCTTTTCACACTAACCACCCCCATCTGCCTCAGCTGCTTCTCCCCAGCCCTCTTCTCCAGACCTATCCCTCTGTTCCCCTCTTTGTTCCTCCATCACAATCTCCATGCACTGAGCACCTAAATCACTAAGCCTTGGAAACATCCTAAGGCTTGAAAGGAAGAGGAGACTTGATGAAAGGAAGGAGGAGGCTGGATGAGCAGGGGAGGACTTCCTCTATAGAAGAAATTGCAAGCCTGGGAATCCAAATCTTCTCCTCTTAAAAAGCTGAGGGGAGGTGAGGGGTGAGCAGGCTTGCAGCAGTAAGGTGAATTTAATCACACAGCTGCAGGGGGACAAAGTGCTGAGGAAGAAGGTTTAAGATATTATTTAACTTCTTTAATGATCTTGAAAGGTAGTAGGCAGTACATTAATGAACTGACAATAAATTAGGAGAGATCTTTGGATAGATAAATGATAAAAAGGGGGGCATTGATTTCTTAATCCAGAAAGAATAGCAAAATGGTTTTTCAAGGCAATTGCCACTGGGGACAGCTGCAAAAGGCAGAAATCTCCAGGCCTGAAGAGGCACTGAGACAGAAAAATGCTGCTGGAGGAGGGCAAGGACAACAGGGCTGGGGAGAAGCAGCTGAGGGAGCTGGGCTTGTGCAGTGTGGAGAACAGGAAGCTGAGGGCAGACCTTATTGCTCTCTGCAGCTCCCTGAGAGGAGGTTGCAGTGAGGTGGAGATTGGGCTCTGCTCCCTAGGAACAGGTGATAAAATGAGAGGAAATGGCCTTGGGTTGCTCCGGGGGAGGGTTTAGGTTGGGCATCAGAAGAAACTTCTTCCCTGAAAGGGCTCTCAAAGCCTGGCCCAGGCTGCCCAGGGAGGTGGTTGAATGTCCATCCCTGAAGGTGTTTCCAAGAGGCAGAGCTGTGGTGTTGAGGGCCATGGCTTAGCCCCAGCATTGCCAGAGTTAGAGAACTGGGTGTGTGAAGAAGAGGAGGCTGAGGGTGAATGGGGCAGTGAAGAAACTAGAACTGGTTGCTCAGGGAGGTTGTGGCTGCCCCCTCCTTGAAGGCCAGGCTGGACAAGTCCTTGAGCAAGCTGGGCTGGTGGGAGGTATCCCTGCCCATGCCAGGGGGTGGGATCTGGATGGTCTTGAAGATCATAGAATATCAGAGGCTGGAAGGGACCTTGAAAGCTCATCCAGTCCAACCCCCCTGCCAGAGCAGGATCACCTATACCAGATCACACAGCAGTGTGTCCCGGTGGGTTTTGAATATCTCCAGAGGAGAGAGAGACTCCACAACCCTCTGGACAACCTATTCCAGTGTTCCTTCTAACTAAAGCCATTCTGTGATTCCCAGAGGGGCTTGCTCCTCACTGCTGCTGTCAGCTTCCCCAGGGGCAGGAGGCTTTTTTGTTCACCTCTTGAGGAGGAGCCTTTTAGGTTCTTTCTGTGTCCTGTTAGTATCCCTTGGCCCTGGCTCTTGGCAGCTGACAGAAAGTAGCTTTGATTGCCCACCTGATGCTGATGCTGAAAGCTGCAGAGGTCAGGAGAAAGCAGAGCTGAGGACCGCATTGCCTAGGGTCGCATCAAACGTTGCTGCCATCCTCACCTCCCAGGGCAGGTCTTTGGTGGCAGATTTGGTTCTGAGTGCTTCTGCTTTGTGAAAGTGGCTTTTTGAGTTTCATCCAGGCTTCATGTTCTCCCTTCACGGACAAATAGGTCCAGTGTGGATGTTCATTTGAGAGAGGGGGGAGCAGTGAGAAGCAATCAGGTACCACTGGAAAGAAATATTTACAGTCAGCTGAGCAGGATCAGCTATCAGATGGCTTCTGACACCCCCTACCATCTACTAAAGAGCTAATTAGCTGTAAAAGGGGGTGACAAGTCAATTGCAGCAGCACAAAAGAGGGATTTGTCTTCTGGGGGGGTTGTGATAATAAAGGCTGCTGGGTACAGATAGGCAGAAGGCCACCTGTGTGTGAAAAGCAAACTTGCCTTAGCGAGGCTAAAAGAAGGAGCTGTAAAGAGAAGCAGAAAGGGCACAGGGTGAGAGGATGTGTGTGGTGCAGGAGTCCAGAGCTGGGTGAGGCAGGGAAGGAAGGGCAGGGGGATTCAGCTTTGTGCTAGCTCAGGTTGTCCTGATGCCCTCTCTGCAGCTCTTGAGGGTGCTGCTGGCTGGATTCACTGCCACGTTTGTCTGGGAATGAAGGAGAGGAATCTTTGTTGGATGCTGCTTCTCAACACACAGCCTCCTGCTTCAAATCAGAGACAGGGCAGGGTTGGGAGGATTCCTAAACATCATCCAGTTCCAAGCCCCTGCCATGAGCAGGGACACCTTCTGCCACAGCAGCCTGCTTAAGGTCCAACCTGGCCTTGAACACATCCTCGGTGGAAGCCTCCAGAACTTCCCTGGGAAACCTGTTCCAGTGCCTTGCCACCCTCACAGGCAAGAATTACTTCCTCATGTCTCATCTCAATCCAGCTTCTTCCAGTCTGATGCCATCACTTCTCATCCTGACATTCCCAGCCCTTGTCAGAAGTCCCTCTCCATCTCTCCTGGAACCCCTTCAGGTATTGGAAGGCTGCTCTAAGGTCTCCCTTCAGCCTTCTCTTCTCCAGGCTGCACAGCCCCAACTCGCTCAGCCTGTCCCCACACAGGAGGTTCTCCAGTCCTCTGATCATCTTCATGGCCTCCTCTGGACCCACTTGAGCAGATCCATGTCCTTCCTGTGCTGAGAACTCCAGAGCTGGACACAGCACTAAATTGTAGTTACTTAAAAAGACTGGAAGTTGTTACTTAAAGTAATAGTTAAAGCCATATCCTGAGGAGGGGGGGGCATGGGAGCAGGGACACTGCCTGGTGTGCAGCATGTGGAAGAGATGGAAAACCAGTTAGCAAAACTGCTTCCTATTTCACAGCAGCACAGTGAGCTGCACTGGCTACAAACTAGGGTTTGTGGTGCACCAAGGGGCCATGGCTTGAAATGGGAGCAGGGGAGATTTAGATTGGACCTTAGGAAGAAGTTCTTTACTATGAGGGTGGGAAGACACTGGCACAGGTTGCCCACAACAGCTGGGGATGCCCTTTCCCTGGAGGTGTTCAGGGTGAGGTTGGACAGGACCTTGAAGAAATTGGGCTGGTGTGAGGTGTCCTTGCCCATGGCAGGGGGGTTAGAACTGGATAATATTGAAGCTCCTTTCCAACTCAATCTGTGAACTAGTTTAGAGACACAGAAACAATGATCTGAGGAGCATTTATTAACCCCTTGTGAAGAGGACCTGCAAGGAGTTGTGTCCTGAGGCAGAGTAGTTGGTTGTGCTGTTCTGGACCTAGGGAAGCAGGTAGCAAGCAGCTGGGCTTGTAAAGTGGCCCCTGATTGTCTGGAGGGGCAACCTGCAATGAGTGCCAGGGTTTTCTCAGTTGGCTGCTGTTGCTGAAGCACTCTGACAGGTGTTGGGAGCATGGCAGCTGTTTTATCCTCCTTGCCTGGTGAACAAAGGCAGCTCAGGCTGCTTTCTAAGTTCATAGCAGGGCACAACCCCTCACTGAAGCTGGGGGGGAGTCAATTCCACCAAAGTGGCTCAGCCTTTAAGCTGTAGGGAAGTCTCTAACCTGCTGGAAGTGCTTGTGGTGGGATGCTCCAGTTCCCTTGGACGTGCGACACCACTACAGGCTCTGCCTGCCCAGAGAGCCTTCGGGACCAATGCTGAAGGGCAGCCCTGAGACATTCAGCCAAGGACTGGCAGGGCAGGAGGGATGTGGCAGAAAGCAGCACTCTGATGCTGCTCTGTCTGTGTGCTATAACTTTTTTGGGTGGAAATGCTTCAGCAATCAGAAAAAAAAAACAAACCTGTGTGAGGTTGCAGCCCACAGCTGACTGCACTTTAATAAAGATGAATAATGCAGGTGATGCTTGGTGGCTTTAACTGGAAGTCATTTGAGTGCCTGGGCCAGGGGAGAGATCATCTCCCCAGGCCTGCAGGACTCAACTGTTTGTGTTGCTTTTTGATATTTTTTAATAGAAATCATTTTCTTTTCCTTTCCTTTAAACTATCTTTTTCAATGATTTATGACAGAGGCAGACCTTACCTCCTGCTCTTGTCCCCTTATATTTTATTCAGCCTCTTCTGCGTGGTGCCTGAGTGCTCAGCCGCCCCTGCACTCCAGCAGGCATGAAATGAGCTACAAGACAATCACAGCAGCCAAGGAAGCCTGATTGAAGGTATGAAAGGGCTGGGGAGGTCATGGAAGGCACCTTGAAGCTAATGTCGAGTTTGACTGGCAAGCAGTGGGTGATGGAGGCAGCAGAGGGCTTCCATGCCTACCTCACCTGGTGCCAGTCTGCTGCAGCCTTAGGGCTGGGGGCTCTGGGACACTGCCTCAAAGGGAAGGAACAAAAGCAGGAGCAAATTCTTCTGCTGCTGAGGGGGCAGCTGGCTGGCACAGTGGGTTGGTGCCACTGTGAAGCTCACCAGAGAGCCCCAGCTGCATGTCTTTGATTCCTGCTACAAGGAAAGGGCTGGCTCCTGGGGTGCTTGCTAAGGGAATAACCCACAGCCAGGCTGTCCCAGCACAGGAGCAGAGGTAGGAGGCTGAAGGCAGCACATCCAGACACCTACCTAGGGTCAGGGCTGGGCTGGTCACTGAAGGAGTGCCAGAGGCTTTCCAGGAACCTCTCTGCTTCTCAAAGGGAAGAAGGAAGAGAGGCTGATGGGGTGGGAAAGAAATTAAAGCAGCTGGGATGGAAAGAGCAATGCCATGAGACAGGGACACAAACCAATGTGGAACCAGCCCCTGATGGCAAGGAGGCAGCACTGGCACTGCTGATCACAGAATTAACTGGGTTGGAAAAGACCTCTAGGATCATCAGGTCACCTAGCACCTAACCCTTCTAGTTAACTAACCCATGGTACTAAGTGCCTCACCCAGCCTCCTTTTAAACACCCCCAGGAATGGGAACTCCACCACCTCCCCAGGCAGCCCATTCCAAAGCAAATCACTCTTGCTGTGAAGAGCTTCTTCCTAACATCCAACCTGAACCTGCCCTGGTGTAGCTTGAAACTATGTCCTCTTGTTCTGCCACTGGGTGCCTGGCAGAAGAGACCAACCCCACCTGGCTACAATCTCCTTTCAGGTAGTTGTAGACAGCAATGTGGCACAAGTCCCACACTGGACTTAGCAGCAGATGGGAACTGGGAACAGGAGGTGGAGTCTGAAAGTGCATTCAGGAACTCATGGATGAAGGCTATGAAGATGACTGGGGGAACTTGAACATCTCTCCTATGAAGAGAGACTGAGAGCCCTGGGGCTGTTTAGTCTGGAGAGGAGAAGGCTTTCAGATGTGAGCAAAGAGCTGACTCTGCAGTGCAGTGTTTGCTCCACCAGTCCCCAGCAGGTCTCTGCTGCTGCAGGCAAGATGTTGAAGGAAGGAATCAATAAAGAGTGGTGAACCAATGGGAGGAGCCTGACTGAAAGGCCATAGTGGAGCCCACAGCAGTCATCACAGCATCAGCATTGCTGGGGGGTGATGAGTTACAGAGCCAGCACAGAAACCCCAGCATCAATAGCTGAAACTTTGGCAAGGGTGAGGTTAGGGAAGAAAAAGCCAACCAAGAGCAGCAGCTGTTGTGAGTGTTGCCCAATGCTGGGGGTTGGACTGGATGATCTTTTGAGGTCCTTTCCTGACCCTTAATATTCTGTGATATTTCTTTCCTCTCTCCTGCTTGGTTTGCCAGCAGAGCCACCAGGGTCAGCCAGGATGCTGAAATGAAACATTTCTCTCTTAGGAGGAGAGCCTGAGGGAGCTTAAGGCTCTTGAGCTTGGAGAACAGGAGCCTAAGGGCTGCCCTCATTCAAGTGGATGAAGATGTGCAGGGTGAGTGCCAGGAGGCTGGAGCCAGGCTCTGCTGGGTGATGCCCAATGACAGGGCAAGAAGCAATGGGTGGAAGTTGAGGCAGAGGAAGTTCCATGGAAACAGGAGGATGATTTGATTCCCTGTGAGAGTGACAGAATGCTGGAACAGGCTGCCCAGGGGGACTGTGGAGTCTCCCTCTGGAGAGATTCAAGACCTGCCTGCATGTGTTCCTGTATGATCTGCTTTAGGTGATCCTGCTCTGGCAGGGGACCTGGACTGGGTTGGGCTGGATGAGCTTTGGAGGTGCTTTCCAGCCCCTGATGCTCTGTGATTCTGTGATTTTGGGGTTTTTAGGGTGTCAGGTAGTGATAGGACTGCAGGGAATGGAACAAAGTTAGAAATGGATAGATTCAGACTGGATGTGAGGAAGAAGTTCTTCACTGTGAGGGTAGCGAGACCTTGGAACAGGCTGCCCAGGGAGGTGGTGGAAGCCTGATCCCTGGAGGTCTTTAAGGTCAGTCTGGATATGGCTCTGAGCAACCTGATCTAGTATGAGGTGTCCCTGACCATGTCAGGGGTTGTGGAACTGGATGATCCTTGAGGTCCCTTCCAGCCCTGACAGTTCTATGGTTCTGTGCCTCCAGGTGTCTGTGTCAGCCACATCCTTGCTCCTGACATTCTACCAGAGGCTTGCTCCAGACGTGGTTTCCTTCCCAGCGTCCCTGTGAGCCTACCTGGCAGTGAAGTGCAGCTCCTAGAGGTAGGTCAGGGAAGGACATGGTGGAACTCGCGTCCTTGGTGGCAACCCAGGATATGCTGAGCTGGCAAAAGGCTGAGCTCAGTGCCATCTCTTTTCAGTATTTCCCCAACAATTGATTTATTTCACATTATTAATGAACTTTGCAGCAGTTCCACTTGTCAGGCCTGCTCTGCAGGGGTCAATAAGCAGAGGAAACCTGATGTTAGTGGCTCCAGCTTAAGTGATTCTGTCATGCTAACGATTCCATCCGTCAGGACAAGTGTCAGCTCCCTCTGCTATGCTAATGCCTCTGATCCCATCTGCATAAACTACAGTCAATGAAATTCCAGTTCCCTCTCATGGGTGCTTCATGGGCAGGTGGAAGAGGTTCCTTAATGTGCTGAGCTTCTAACAATCAGAGAATCACAGAATGAGCTGGGCTGAAAGGGATATCCAAAGCCCATCCAGTCCAACCCCCCTGCACTCAGCAGAGACATCCTCCACTAGATCAGGTTGCCCACAGCCCTGTCCAGCCTCACCTTGAAGATCTCAAGGCATAGGGCCACAACCACCTCCCTGGACAACCTGTTGTAGGGTTCCAGCACCCTCCTGGTGCACAACTTGTTCCTCACATCCAATCTCAATCTGCTCTGCTCTCATCTCAAACCATTCTCCCTCATCCTGTCCCTGCAGGCCTTTAGAAACAGTCCCTCTGCAGCCTTCTTGTAGCCCCTTCAGGTACTGAAGGATGCTTTAAGCTTTCTGAAGATTCCCCCATTTAATAAATGTTTATTTCCACAAGCATCTTCTGGGCATGGAATTTAAACAAGATGTTGCTGAAGTTCTCTGTCATTGCTTTGCTTCTGGAGCCCTCAGTACAGGAAGGACATGGACCTGATGGAGAGGGTCCAAAAAAGACCACGAAAATGATCACGGGATTGGAGCAGCTCTGCTATGGGGACAGGCTGAGGGAGCTGGGGATGTTCAGCCTGGAGAAGAGAAAGCTTCAGGGAGACCTCAGAGCAGCCTGCCTGTACCTGAAGGGGCTACAAGATGTGTGCAGAGAGACTGTTCCCAAAGGCCTGCAGGGACAGGATCGGGACAATGGTTTGAGATGAGAGCAGAGGAGATTGAGATTGGATGGGAGGAACAAGTTCTGCACCAGGAGGGTGCTGGAACCCTGCAACAGATTGCACAGGGTTGTGACCAATCCCTGGAAATCTTCAAGATGAGGCTGAACAGGGCTGTGGGCAAGCTGATCTAGTGGAGGATGTCCTTGCTGAGTTCAGGGGGGGTTGGACTGAATGAGCTTTGGAGGTCCCTTCCAGCCCATTCTGTGATTCTATGATTCTAAGGGGTGATGGCTTCAAACTGTAAGAAGCTGGATTGAGATGAGACATGAGAAAGGAATTCTTGCCCATTCTGTGATTCTACCAAGGTTAAAATTGAGGGATCCTCCTTGTTGCTTCCCCTCTCCCCTGGATTTTTGACATCTTCCTTTGGCATTTAGCAAAGCACTGGGAATGTGGAATGCCAATGGCTGCAAACACCAAGGAGAGTAGCAGCATTGCCCCTAGGATGTTAAAGTTTCTCAGGACAGGAGGGACAAAAAGGAATGAAAGAGAAGTAGCTGCTGCTGCTTTGTTTTCTTCTACTTCCTCTCTGTATGAAATCACTTTGATAGATCTGCAGGAAGAGATTTAGTTGCAGATGGCAGAGGTCAGTGTATTGTGTATTCAATGTAGTCAATAATAAAGTCAGGACTTATGCTAACTGAATGTTAATCAGGAATCACAAGGACCTTGGAAAGTCATTATGTCTGGTCAGCTGCTCCACAAGATTGCTCCAAACAGGCTCTGGAGGCTGATACAAGGGGATTAAAAAAAATAAAAAGGGAGTGGGGAGGAAGAAAAGGTCTGGAGGAAAAAAAAAGGGAAAGCAGAAAGGCTGAAAATAGGTTTGTGTCATGTCTAATTTGCAGCAGAGCATTGTAAGGGCAGCTTCAGGGGATGGTGGCTGCACAGTGAAGACAATCATGGTGCTGCATGAAGTGACCTCAACAGGGAACCTCAGCACAGAATGATAGAATCAAGCAGGTTGGAATAGACCTCCAAGCTCATCCAGTCCAACCTAGCACCCAGCCCAGGCCAATCAACCAGACCATGGCACTAAGGGCCTCATCCAGGCTTTGCTTCAACACCTCCAGGCACGGCGACTCCACCACCTCCCTGGGCAGCCCATTCCAATGCCAATCACTCTCTCTGCCAACAACTTCCTCCTAACATCCAGCCTAGACCTCCCCTGACACAACTTCAGACTCTGTCCCCTTCTTCTGTTGCTGCTTGCCTGGTAGAAGAGACCAACCCCACCTGGCTACAGCCTCCCTTCAGGGGGTTGCAGACAGCAATGAGGTCTGCCCTGAGCCTCCTCTTCTGCAGGCTGCACACCCCCAGCTCCCTCAGCCTCTCCTCACAGGGCTGTGCTCCAGGCCCCTCACCAGCTTTGGCGCTCTCCTGTGGACACCTTCCAGCACCTCAACATCTCTCTAGAATGGAGAAGCCCAGAACTGGACACAGCCCTCAAGGTGTGGCCTGAGCAGTGCTGAGCACAGGGGCAGAATAACCTCCCTTGTCCTGCTGGCCACACTCTTCCTGATACTGATTGCAGAAGGGGTTGAACTGGATGAGCTTTGGAGGTCTCTTCCAGCCCAGCCCATTCTGTGATTCTCTGACCAGCTCTGCCACATACCAGCTCTGCTACTTGGCTATGCATGATAGGGTCTCTGTGCCACCCAGCTGGCCTCCACTAGTTAATTTATTGCAAATGCCTATAAAATGCATGTTGGAGGCAGAGAGGTCTGCCATAAATCTCAGAGAATTAGCTTAATGCTCCTCTAGTTTGCAGGGTGGACCTGTGGGCGTCACGCCTGGGTGCTCCTTACTGCCTGGGTCAAGGGTAAGGGCTCAGCAGGCAAAACTGCTGCTTCTGCAGCATCATCCCAGGACACATAGAGTGGGAAGGACCAGGGAGGTTGTTCATGCTGCACTGAATTCCATCACTGAGCAAGTTTTAAACCCTTTGCATAAAGGCATCTTAATTCCCAGCAGGTTTGCAGGGGGGAAAGGTGCTCAAGTGTTGCATGGAAAGTCAGCATGGGGCTGAAGGCTTCAGGTGTCTTGGGGCTGGGAGAAACTGACAGGCTCTGCTGAGTGAAGCTGTGTTCACAGCTGGGAGGAGGTAACAAGAATCCAAGAGGATACAGTCTGGGGAGTGGCTTATGGGCAAAAATTCCTTTCTCATGTCTCATCTCAATCCAGCTTCTTACAATTTGAAGCCATCACCTCTTAGAATCATGGAATCACAGAATGGCCAGGGCTGGAAGGGACCTCCAAAGCTCATTCAGTCCAACCCCCCCCTGAACTCAGCAGGGATATCCTCCACTAGATCAGGTTGCCCTCAGCCCTGTCCAGCATCACTTTGAAGATCTCTAGGCATGGGGCCACAACCATTGCCCTGTGCAACCTGTTGTAGGTTTCCAGCACCCTCCTGGTGCAGAACGTCTTCCTCCCATCCAATCTCAATCTGCTCTGCTCTCGTTTCAAGCCATTCTCCCTTGTCCTGTCCCTGCAGGCCTTTATAAAATGTCTCTCTCCAGCAATCCTGAAGTCCCCTCTCAAATACTGGAAGGCAGCTCTAAGGTCCCCCTTCACACTTCTCCAGGCTGAACACTCCCAGCTCCCTCAGCCTTTCCACACAGCAAGAGCTGCTCCAGCCCTTAGATCATCTTTGTGGCCTCCTCTGGCCTCTCTGCAGCAGTTCTGGTGTCCCCATCAGAAGGACACAGAACTGAAGGCAGGATTGGAGGTGAGGTCAGAGCAGAGCCAAAGGGCAGAATCCCTTCTCTTACCCTGCTGCCCACACTCCTCTGGCTGCAGCCCAGCACACAGCTGTCTGCTGGGCTGCATGAGGGCACTGCTGGCTCCTGCAGAGTTGCTCAGCACTCAACACCCCCAAGTTTTTGGCACTGCCAACTTTCAGAGTTCCAACAGATAGAATTCTCAATTTTTGGCAAATTCAGAAGCTCAGCCTGAGCTAGTGGGAGATGTCCCTGCCCATGGCAGGGAGGGTTGGAACTGGATGGTCTTTAATGTCCAGAGAAGGGCGATGAAACTGGTGAGGNAGATGGTGGAGTCCCCATCCCTGGAGGTGTTGAAGCAAAGCCTGGATGAGGCACTTAGTGCCATGGTCTGGTTGATTGGCCTGGGCTGGGTGCTAGGTTAGTCTGGCTGAGCTTGGAGGTCTCTCCCAACCTGCTTGATTCTATGATTCTAATATCCCTTCCAACCCATTCTGGGATTGAAGCAGAGAGGATGCAGCTCCTTACATGAATTGTGGAGGACTTTGTGAGGAGCCAAGCACAGCCCCAGCGTGGCACAGCTCCTCTTAAGCAGCAGGTTGTGCATCCACACTGCCTGCAGAGGCCTGAGGAGCAAAGTTTCAATTACAGCCCTCTGTAAGACATTTGGGAGAGGCTGCTGCTCCCTGCCCATCGATTCCCTTATTGAGATCAATAGTCACATAATGAGGGCTGATGCATCCCTGACCTGTGCAAACGCAGGGAATTCTCGGGGTGGGGGCTGAGGGGAGGGAGAAGAGACTCTGGTAATGGAAATGTAAGGGTCTCTTAAACCTGTATGAGAGACAGGAGCTTGAAAGATGTCTCTGCTAGGGCAGGAGGTGCTTTGGGACACTGAGTGTTGCCCTTCCTTACTTAGGCGGTTTTTGGTGTCAGACGAGGTCGATGCCTGTGCAGTCAGCTAGCAGTAGGCAGGAGAATACAGAATCATGGAATGCTTAAGGTTGGAAAAGACCTTCAAGATCATCCACTCCAACCCTTAACCCAGCACCACCATGGCCACAAAACCATAGCCCCAAGTGCCATGGCCACTCCTTTCTGGAACACCCCCAGACATGGGCACTCCACCACCTCCCTGGGCAAGCCTGTGCCGCTCCCTGACCACTCTTTGCAGCAAAGACATTTCTCCTCATCTCCAAACTAACCCTCCCCTGGCACAATTTCAGGACATTTCCTCTCATTTCTTTGCCTTCATACATCCAAACATCTGAGAAACGTTGATACTCAAGATAGATCAAGGCCAAAACCAGGCTCACCCAGGGTAGTCCACACAGGAATGCAGCCAGGAGGGTTTGGAAAGTCTTCAGAGAAGGAGACCCCACAACCTCTCTGGCCAGCCTGCTCCAGCCCTCCAGCACACTCACACCACAGAACTTTCTCCTCACCTTGAGCTGAATCCTTCTCTGTTCCAGTTTGTATCCATTGCTCCTTGGCTTACTGCTGTGCACCACCAAAAGGAGATTTGCCTCCTCCACTGCATACCCACCCCTCAGATATTGATAGACACTGATCAGATCCCTCTCAGCCTTCTCTCCAGACTGAACAGCCCCAGGGCTCTCAGCCTCTCTCCATAGAGGAGATGCTCAAGTCCCCCACTCATCCTCGCGGCTCTCCCTTGGGCTCTCTCCAGCAGGTCCCTGTCTCTCCTGAACTGTGGAGCCCAGAACTGAACACAGTATTGCAGCTGTGGTCTCAGCAGGGCAGAACAGAGTGGGAGAAGAACCTTTGGTAGCTCTTGTTCCAATTTGGATCAGTGGCTTTGCCAGCACATGCACTTTTTGTGCCAAAGGTGGGAAACTGTGGGAATCCAGAGGAGAGCTGTGATATCCTAGTCCAAAAGTGCTGGAATAAAAAAGATGCCTTTACAACAGCACAAAATGCTCACAGTGCTCTGGAAGGCACTCAGAGCCTGGCACAGGCTGCCCAGGGAAGTGGTTGAATGCCCATCCCTGGAGGTGCTTCTGAGAGCAGAGATGTGGTGCTGAGGGACATGGTTTAGCCTCAGCCTTGGCAGAGATAGAGACTGGTTGGACTGGGAGAGCTTTGAAGGCTTTGCCACCTACAGTGGCTCTGTCTTGAGTACGTCTACAACTAGCTGAGGAGAGCAGGATTTCTGGGTGGCTGGGATGGCTCTGGGCTAACAGAGTCACAGATGGTACTGAGCTGGAAGGGACCTTCAGAAGCTCTGCAGTCAGCAGAGACACTAACCAAGGAAAAAGAAACACTCTCCTTGCACAGGCAGGTGTCAGTTTGTAGCAGGGTGAGGTGATGGTGCTGTGCCTGGCGCTGGGCAGAAGCAGAGGTGCAGTTGCTGCTGTGCTGGGCGCTGGGCAGAAGCAGAGCTGCAGCTGTTGTGCCGGGCAGAGGTGCAGTTGCTGCTGTGCTGGGCGCTGGGCAGAAGCAGAGCTGCAGCTGTTGTGCCGGGCAGAGGTGCAGTTGCTGCTGTGCTGGGCGCTGGGCAGAAGCAGAGCTGCAGCTGTTGTGCCGGGCAGAGGTGCAGTTGCTGCTGTGCTGGGCGCTGGGCAGAAGCAGAGCTGCAGCTGTTGTGCCGGGCAGAGGTGCAGTTGCTGCTGTGCTGGGCGCTGGGCAGAAGCAGAGCTGCAGCTGTTGTGCCGGGCAGAGGTGCAGTTGCTGCTGTGCTGGGCGCTGGGCAGAAGCAGAGCTGCAGCTGTTGTGCCGGGCAGAGGTGCAGTTGCTGCTGTGCTGGGCGCTGGGCAGAAGCAGAGCTGCAGCTGTTGTGCCGGGCAGAGGTGCAGTTGCTGCTGTGCTGGGCGCTGGGCAGAAGCAGAGCTGCAGCTGTTGTGCCGGGCAGAGGTGCAGTTGCTGCTGTGCTGGGCGCTGGGCAGAAGCAGAGCTGCAGCTGTTGTGCCGGGCAGAGGTGCAGTTGCTGCTGTGCTGGGCGCTGGGCAGAAGCAGAGCTGCAGCTGTTGTGCCGGGCAGAGGTGCAGTTGCTGCTGTGCTGGGCGCTGGGCAGAAGCAGAGCTGCAGCTGTTGTGCCGGGCAGAGGTGCAGCTGCTGCTGTGCTGGGTGCAGTGCAGAGCTTCAGCTGTTGTGCTGGACAGAGATGCAGCTATTGCTGAGTTGAGTGCTGGGCAGAGGTGCAGCTGCTGCTGTGCTGGGCGCTGGGCAGAGCTGCAGCTGCTGCTGTTGAGATGCAGAGCAAGAAAAGGAAAAACCCAAAGGATGAACTCTAAGTGAATGAGAGGCAGGAAAAAAAGAGACCTGGGAATAATTAAAGGCCTGACCTGACCATCATCCCAGAGCTGAGAGAGCATGGCTTGCTTAGCCCAGCAGTATTCCAGGGTGATATCATTGTTTCCTATAAATCTATCAGGAGAGTAAATTTCAGAGAGAGAGAGGCCACTGTCAGCACAAACTGGTGGAGAGAGGCTGGGGACTGCCTTCAGCTGGACACCAGCAGACCTCATTCGTGTTGTTGCCATCCTCTGTTGGGAGGGGCTGGCCAGAAGGACAAGGGACAATGGTCTGGAGCAGGGCACACTTAGGTTGGACATCAGGAGAAAGTGCTGCACAACACCAAAACAGGTTGCCCAGGGATGCAGTTGTGTCCCTGAGCAGCCTGCTCTAGGTGGAGGTGTCCATGCTGCCTGCAGGGGAATTGGACAACCCTTTGAGGATCACTTCCTGATGCAGTCTGTGAATCGATCTGTGGGATAATGAGGGGGTGGCCTCCCTAGTGCTGAGTCCAGGGAGGGACTATTGACAAGGTCTTGTAATGACAGGACAAGGAGTAATGGGTTTGAACTGGCAAAGGGGAGATTGAAACTGGATTTAGGAAGAAGCTCTTTACAGTGAGGGTGGTGAGACACTGGCACAGGTTGCCCAGGGAGGTTGTGGCTGCTCCCTCCCTGGAGGTGTTCAAGGCCAGGCTGGATGAGGCCTTGAGCAACCTGTTCTAGTGGGAGGTGTCCCTGCCAGTGGCACAGGGGGATTGGAACTGGCTGAGCTTTGAGGCATCTGAGGATGCTCAGAGGGCTGAAGCACCTCTCCTGTGAGGACAGACTGAAAGAGTTGGGGCTGTTTAGTCTGGAGAAGAGGAGGCTGTGAAGTGACCTTTTTGTGGCCTTCCAGGATCTGAAGGGGGCCTGCAAAAATGCTGGGGAGGGACTTTTTAGGCTATCAGGGAGTGACAGGACTGGGGGAATGGAGCAAAGCTGGAGATGGGTAGGTTCAGGCTGGAGGTGAGGGGAAAGTTGTTGAGCATGAGAGTGGTGAGAGGCTGGAATGGGTTGCCCAGGGAGGGGGTTGAGGCCCCATGGCTGGAGGTGTTTCAGGCCAGGCTGGCTGAGGCTGTGGGCAGCCTGCTCTAGGGTAGGGTGTCCCTGGGCATGGCAGGGGGTTTGGCACTAGATGATCCTTGTGGTCCCTTCCAACCCTGACTGATTCTATGAGTTCTATGAGGTCCCTTCCAACCTAAAGCATTCTCTGATAATCCCTGCCCTGCTCCTGCTGAATCCAGTGGGGCAATCCCTGTCCTGCTCCTCCTGGCCACACCATTGCTGATCCAAGCCAGGGACCTGTGCCTTGCAGCTGCTCAGGAACCAGGAGCTTGCAGCTGCAGTGAAGCTTTTCATGGGCACTAATGAAGAAGCCCAGAAAAAGCAGCTTGGCTTTTAAAAGCTGCAAATGCTAAATGTGAGCTCAGTCCTTTTAATTTCAGAAGCAAAGGGACAAAACTTCCCAGGGTGCCCTGAGGTATTTTTTTTGAACACCTCATGAATGTAGGTATTGGTGTTTAATCCCAGAATCCATTTAAAAGGGGGGCTGAAATCCATCCATATGTACAAATGATGAATTAAGTGGATCAATTTTGCCTTATGTGTATTCATCACCATACTGTTCATTAGCTGAACAAAGAAAATAGCTTCAAGATTTCAGATCAAGAGTCTATCAAGGTTTGGCAAGCTGAACAACTTATGCAGATGGTCGTCCTCATGGGGCAGGAGTGCTCCAGAGTGACCTTCAAAGGCTGCTTTTGCAGGACAGCAGTGAGCAGCAGTGTGGTGGCTGCGTGAGGAGGTGAAGGGGTTTGGCTTTGTTAGCTCAACTCTGAAAGCAGGCAGTTCTCTGAGGCTGACCCTGGAGCACAAGATGTGGTTGGATGAAGCAGGACTCCAGCCCAGGATGGACTGTGGGCCTGAATGATTGCATTTGGGTTAACTCTGGAGATCTTCAGCTCCAACCCCACTGCCAGAGCAGGATCAGATAATCCAGCACAGGTCACACAGGAACACATCCAGACAGGGCTGGAAAGGTGCCCGAGGAGGAGACTTCACAGTCTCTCTGGGCAGCCTGTGCCAGTGCTCTGGGACCCTTCCAGTCAAGAAGTTCTTCCTCATGTTGAGGTGGAAGTTGCTGTGCTGCAGTTTCCATCCCTTGCCCCTTGTCCTATGCCAGGGCACAAGTGAGTAGAGGCTGTCCCTGTCCCTTCCTTCCTGGGCCCCAGCCCTCAGATAGTGATAGACATTGATGAGGTCCCCTCTCAGCCTTCTTCATGCTAAAGACCCCCAGCTCCCTCAGCTGGTCCTCCCCAGCCCTGTTCTCCAGACCCTTCCCCACCTCCCTTCCCCTTCTCTGGACCTGCTCCAGCCCCTCAATGTCCTTCTTGCAGTGAGGGCCCAAAACTGAACCCAGGACTCCAGCCTCCTCTTCTCCAGATTAAAGACCCCTAAGTCCCTCACTGCTCCTGGTAAGAGCTGAGCTTACATGGGTGTAAAGCTTGGGAAACTTTGTGCTGCTATTTCCAAGCTTGTTTGCAGAGTGGAGTGGTGGAAGTCAGGTGCAGGAAGCTGAGCATTGGTCTGTGGAGCTCCCAGAAGAGTTCTGTGTGAAGCTGGTGGGCAAGCTCAGAAAAAATCACCACTATCCTTACCTGTTCCACTTGTCCAGTAGACTCCTTACCACTTGCACAGTAGACTCCTACCACTTGCACAGTAGACTCCTTACCACTTGTCCAGTGGACTCCTTACCACTTGCACAGTAGACTCATTACCACTTGCACAGTAGACTCCTTACCACTTGTCCAGTGGACTCCTTACCACTTGCACAGTAGACTCCTTACCACTTGCACAGTAGACTCCTTATCACTTGTCCAGTAGACTCAACAGGAGCAGGGCAGGGATTGTCATAGAATGGTTGAGGTTGGAAAGGACCTCAAAGATCATCTCGTTCCAAAGCAGCCTTTGAAGGTCACTCTGGAGCACTCCTGCCCCACAAGGACAACCATCTGCATAAGTTGTTCAGCTTGCCAAACCTTGATAGACTCTTGATCTGTGATCTTGAAGTGCTGCTATCAGCATGCACTCACCTTGTCCCCCCCACCAACACCTGTCCTCTGTAGCTGCACTGCAGCTCTCCATTTGCTGGTGGAATTCATCCCGCCACCAGCTCAAGCCTGCGCTCCGCTTGTCACCTCAGCTCCCAGTATGCTGAATTGTCCAGAAAATCAAAGTTGGGGAGGGGGGTAGGGGGTGGGGAGGAGAACCATCTCTATTTTTGAACAAAGAGCAGCCATGGCTGCCTTTTGACAAGAGACAAATGTTTCATTCAAATGCTGCATTTCGCATATTGGGAGCCGTAATGAATTCCTGGGCACCTTTCTCCCTAGTTCACGGTGTCAGCCCCAGGAGCTGAGGCACCTCAGGCTTTCCTCCACGAAATTAAATTCACTGTTCCACCCCTCCCGTGGAAGGATGCATAAATCAAGGCTTTGATTTGCATGGACTCTCTCCTCTCCCCAGCCCCATTCCCTGCAAAAATCAACCCAGGCTTGAATATGATGTCAGGGACGGGAACAAAGCAATCTGGGGGTTTGCAATGAGAGGCTGGTGGCAGTGTCATTGCTGCTGGTATTGGGTTGCTCTCATGTCAAGGCTGTTATTAAAATCCTTAGGCTTTGCCTCCTTTCTGGATTTTTTTCATCTCAAAGGAAAATGTTTTCCCTGACCTTCTTGCATTTTGGCCAAGCAGTGTACCCCAGTGCTGTTTATACAGCGCCTGTGAGGAGCCCAGGTGGAATTGCTGGAGGGTTTCTCTTAGATAAGCAGGCTGCAGGGGTTGATGAAAGAAAGCAAAGCAGAGATGATCATGGAAGGAAAATGCTGAATGGAAAGCAAAAGATTAGGTGGCTCTGTGCCCTCCTGGGGAAGTGCAGAATGAGAATGGTCAGCTCTCAGCTGGAGGTTTGCAGTCGCATGCCAGGGGAAGAACATCCGCAGCTCACAGGATGCCAGCGTGCCAGGCTGGAAGGGACCCCAAGGATCGTCTGCTCCAACCTGTCTAGGTCACAGTGCAGGTGCAATGAGCTGCCCCAGCAGCCTGGTAAACTCAAACTGTCCCATGCAGAGGACTTCTCTGCTTCCCTTGAGAGATAATCCCAATGTTCAGCTGTTCCCATAGGCAAACATTTTCTCCTGGAGCCTGATGGGACTGTCCCAGCAGGAAGTTGTCCCCATCACCCCTTGTCTGTGCCATGGGGCTCCTTGTCCAAAGGGAGTCTCCACTCTCCTGGTGGCAGCCACCCTTTCCGTGCTAGTCCATGGTGAGGTCCTCCTTCAGCCTTCTCTTCTCCAGGCTGAACCATTAAGGTTAGAAAAGAGCTCTAAGACCATCAGGTCCAGCCCCCTACTCAACACCTGCATGGCAGAAGTGCCACACCTCAAGCCTTGGTTTGTAGAGCTTAAGAAGACCTTGGCTCATGCTAAGTGAGGAGTTTTGCCTCAGCAGTTTGCTGATGAAATGCTTTCATTTGGGTGGAAGGAGCACAAAATGCAGCTCCCCAGCCAGCTCCCTGCCCTTGCAGTCACTCACCAGGAGAACTCAAGCAGAGACAACTGCGGTACAAAACTCCAAACCTGGGTATCTGCTGTCCTTGCTAATGGGAGAAAAATATAGTCCAACATTGGCCTAAAGGCTGCAGCTGTGATTCCTTTGGAGCTTGGAGTGCATTAAAAAAGCTTCAGTCAGCAAGATAAGTTAATTTTTTATGACCTTTATAAACTGTTTTAGCCTGGAAGTTGGGAACATCTCTTTAAGATTAAATGTTGAAATCCTTTTAGTGCACAGGATTGCTGAGGAGCAGCTGAAGGAACTGGGGGTGTCCAGGCTGGAGAAGAGGAGGCTGAGGGGAGACCTCATTGCTCTCTACGGCTCCCTGAGTGGAGGCTGCAGTCAGGTGGGGGTTGGGCTCTGCTCCCTAGTCTCAGGTGATAGGAGGAGAGGAAATGTCCTGAAATTGTGCCAGGAGAGGGTTAGGTTGGAGATCAGGAAAATGAGTGGTAATGGATTGGCAGAGGCTGCCCAGGGAGGTGGTGAAGTCCCCATCCCTGGAGCTGTTCCAGAAGAGTGTGGCCATGGCACTTGGGGCCATGGTTTAGTGGCCATAGTGGTGCTGGGTTGGAGATTGGGCTGGGTGATCTGAGGCCTTTTGTGACTGAAACACTTCTGTGATTCAATGAACTTGAGGTCTCCTTCTGCTTCAGAAGAAGCCTCCAAGCTCTGTCCAGAACCCCTGTTTGTGACCATGATTAACTAACTCAAATGGATTGTGTCCCTACAGTGCTACCAGAGGAGAGCTGCTTCCTCTGCAAGGAGGAAATTGTTGGCAGTGAGAGTGGGGAGATGCTGGCACAGGTTGCTCAGGGAGGTTGTGGCTGCCTCCTCTCTGGAGTTGTTCAAGGCCAGGTTAGATGAGTTCTTGAGCAAGCTGGGCGAGTGGGAGGTGTCTCTGCCCATGGGAGGGGGTTGAAGCTGGATGGTCTTTGGGGTCCCTTCCCACCCAACCCAATCTCTGCTTCTATAACTGTGTGGCTGTGGAAGTCTCTTCTGCTTTTGTTTGCCTACCAGAAGCATCTCTGCCTCTGACTGCTGCTCATCATTTCCAGGAGTGCTCTGTAGCAGGGGAAGGCTGCCTGGAAGTGTCTGAGTGTGGTTCAGAGCCTGGGAGCTGCTGCACACTGCTGAACAGCACCAAACATGTTATTGATTTGAGGCAGGAGCAGGGAGGGGGTTGGGGGTGGTGAGGAGACCCCCTGTAAATTCCTGTGCTGCCGCTCAGCCTCGTTAGCAGGAGAGGAAGGAGCGTAATGATCTTGGGAGTGGTGTTGGTGGCTGTATCAAGGCTGAAACTCTGGCTGTGCTCCCTCAGCAGCCCTTGTGGAGTGCCACCATGAAGGATCTGAAGATCATTATTTACTGGAAAGAGCAGAACAAGGCAGAAATCGATTCCCACCAGGCTAGATTTATGTCTCCACTGCACTCTGTGTACATCTCCTATTTGTTCTAACTTCGTGGGAGGATATTTAATACATAATGGAAAGAGGCTTCTTTTTTTTTCTTTTTTTTTTTTTTTCTTTGCTTTTGATTTATTTTTTGTTTATTATTTTTGGCATTCCTTGGAGAAATTCTGGAAATCAATACTGGGCTGTGTGAGTGCCTGCAGGTAGGGGGTGGGAGACAAGCGGCAGTGGATGTGTCTCTGCTGGTTGACGCTGATGGGAGCAGAAGGTGTGCTCTGCTGGAGTCTGCTCAGCCTGAGAAGGGATCAACTCCTCTTGCACTGACTCACAGGATGCCTTGGATTGAAAGGGACCTCAAAGATCATCTAGATCTAATCCTCCCCTGCCCCATGGGCAGGGACACATCTGAGCAGAAGAGCTTGTTCAGGGCCCCGGCCAACCTGGCTTTCAACACTTCCAAGCTTGGAGCCTCCAAACCCTCCCTGGGCAACCTGTGCCAGTGCCTCACCACCCTCATGGGCAAAAATTTCTGCCTTGTGTCTCATCTCAATCCAGCTTCTCCCAGCTCAAAACCATTGTCCCTCCTCCTGGCAATCCCAGCCCTTGTCAAAAGTCCCTCCTCAGCTCTCCTGGAGACCCTTCATGTATTGGAAGGCTGCTGTAAGGTCTCCCTGCCGCCTTCTCTTCTCCAGGCTGAACAGCCCCAGCTCTCTCACCCTGTCCTCATAGCAGAAGTTCTGCAGCCCTTGGGTCATCTTTGTGGTACCTCCTCCAACAGTTCCACCTCCTGCTTGTGCTGGAGGCTCAAGCCCTGGACGCAGTGCTGCAGATGAGGTCTCAGCAGAGCAGAAGGGCAGAAGCATCTCCCTTACCCTGCTGCCCACACCTCTTGATGCAGCTTAGGGCAGGGTTGGTTTCTATGCTGCAGGCTCCTATTGAGCTCTTCATCCAGCAGCACCCCAAGCCTTTCTCTGCAGGGCTGCTCTCAAACCATTCATCTTCCACCTGCATTTCTGCTTGGGATTTGTAGGCAAGGGTGACTGCTGCCTGTCTTCCTCTGCTCACACAGCCTGTTTGGGATGCTGCCAGTCAAAGCTTTCCTAGAGAGACTGCAGATCAAGGCAGCCAAGAGTTAAATGTGGCAGCTCTTAGATGTCAGTGATGAAGCCTCTGATTAATCTAATGAAAAGCTTGGTTTCACTGCATTCCCTTCCATTAGCTCTTCTCTTCCTTCCCCCCCCCCACCCCCAACCCCCTTAATTGTTTCTAAGTCTCTCTGTATCCCTCAGCCCTCAGCTGGGACTTTTCATCCCACATTTCCCCAAGTGAGCTTTCTGCTTTCCTAACTGCACCTTTCATCAATCTCCTATTAATTAGCCAAATGCCACAGCATATTACACACGGAGGCCTGCAGTGGAGCGTGGGGGCAGGCTGAGGGGAGAGCCCCTGGCTGCCCAGGCTGCTGCAGGAGCTGGTCATTGGTATTCCAAGGGGCAGGCAGCTTACTGTAATTTGAAATTGCTCTGCCTGCCCATTAGGGATCGGCCGGATCAATGCCGAGTGAATTAGAGTTCCAGTGATCTGATTAACTCCCCATTATTTCCTGCCCTGCCTGATTTGGAATGCATGATGAGGCAATATCCCAGTTCCTTTGCTTTGTCCCAGTTTAAATGGAATATAGACATCCCAGGAAGCAGTGGCTGTGCATTCCATTTGCCTGGCCTCTGAGAAAGTCAAACGCTCCCAAGTGCTGGAGGTCAGGGCTGGATGCGGCTCTGGGCAACCTGATGGAGTGGGGTTGGAAATGGATGATCCTTGAGGTCCCTTCCAGCCCTGACCATTCTGACAGTTAGAATAGAATAGAATCAAGCAGGTTGGAAGAGACCTCCAAGCTCATCCAGTCCAACCTAGCACCAGCCCTAGCCAGTCAACCAGACCATGGCACTAAGTGCCTCATCCAGGCTTTTCTTGAACACCTCCAGGGATGGTGACCTGGGCAGCCCATTCCAATGCCAATCACTCTCTCTGCCAACAACTTCCTCCACCACCTCCCTGGGCAGCCCATTCCAATGCCAATCACTCTTTCTGCCAACAGCTTCCTCCTAACATCCAGCCTAGACCTCCCCTGCCACAACTTGAGACTGTGTCCTCTTGTTCTGTTGCTGCTTGCCTGGCAGAAGAGCCCAACCCCACCTGGCTACAGCCTCCCTTCAGGTAGTTGTAGACAGCAATGAGGTCTGTGGTCCTGTGAAACGTTTACCTGCCCTGGAATCACAGAACTGTTGGGAAGAGATCTTTAAGACCACTGAACCCAAACTCGGAAGATAAGGTTGAGGGCAGACCTCATTGCTCTCTACAGCTCCCTGAGCAGAGGCTGCAGTCAGATGGGGGTTGGGTTCCTCTCCCTAATCTCAGGTGATAGGAGGAGAGGAAATGTCCTGAAATTGTGCCAGGAGAGATCAGGAAAATGAGTGGTAATGGATTGGCAGAGGCTGCCCAGGGAGGTGGTGGAGTCCCCATCCCTGGAGCTGTTCCAGAAGAGTGTGGCCATGGCACTTGGGGCCATGGTTTAGTGGCCATAGTGGTGCTGGGTTGGAGGTTGGGCTGGGTGATCTGAGGCCTTTTGTGACTGAAACACTTCTGTGATTCAATGAACTTGAGGTCTCCTTCTGCTTCAGAAGAAGCCTCCAAGCTCTGTCCAGAACCCCTGTTTGTGACCATGACTAACTAAGGTGGAACTCCAATGGTTTGTGTCCCTACAGTGCTACCAGAGGAGAGCTGCTTCCTCTGCAAGGAGGAAATTGTTGGCAGTGAGAGTGGGGAGATGCTGGCACAGGTTGCCCAGGGCGGTTATGGAATCCCCATGCCTGGAAGTGTTCAGGAAACCTGTGGCCATGGCACTTGGGGCTATGGTTTGCTGGCCATGGTGATGCTGGGTTGGATCTTGGAGGTCTTTTTCAGCTGAAACTGTTCAGTGATTCTCTGTCCTTGTCTGTATGACCAGAGCAGCATGGCTCACACACACATAGAGCATCCTGGGTTGCTCTCAGAGCTGCTAACCCAGCAATTAGCTCTGCTGATGGCCCCTGGGGACCTGATTTGGTGGCCATGGTGATGCTGGGTTGGATCTTGGAGGTCTTTTTCAGCTGAAACTGTTCAGTGATTCTCTGTCCTTGTCTGTGTGAGCAGAGCAGCATGGCTCACACACACATAGCAGCTCTGAGAGCAGCCCAGGGAGCTCTAACCCAGCACTTGGCTCTGCTGCTGGCTCTTGGGGACATGGTTTGGTGGCCATGGTGATGTTGGGTTGCTGGTTGGACTGGATGGTCTTGGAGAGCTTTTCCAACCTAAATGATGCTGTGATTGCATGAAATCAAAACAGAAGCTGCTCTGTTTTAAACTCTCTCATCTTGATGTGGCAGCTGACTAAAACTGCTGAACCACTTTGGAAATCAGAGCAGGGTTTGCAGATGGATTTATTTTAGGAGATAAAAATCTCTTTTTTGCATTCCCCTTCAAGCTGTCATAGAGTCCTGGCCCCTTTAATGCATTTCAGGGCATAAAATAATGAGCAGTGCTGCACATTTTGTGTGCTAATAGGCAAAAAATGGGTCATCATCTGCTTAATCTGTGCACTGAGTCTATTAATATTAATTTCTGCCTCCCACAAATTAATAGAGATTTGCTGAGTAGTCTGTGTGTGATACATAAATACATACAGGAGAGGTTAATGAGGGGGTGCTCCTCTGCCTTCTGCCAGGAGATGTTGACATCATTTGGGTGGTTCTTCACTGCTGCTTCAGAGGCAGCTCTTAGGGTGGGGTTTTAATCTTCTAATGAGAAAAGAAAAGAGGAGAGAGAAAGCTTCCAAGTGATGAGGAGATGTGTGGTGGAGATGGGAGCTTTGCCTTCAAGGTTAAGCTTCTCTTAGTGTTTGTCAGAGGGCTTGGGGCAAGACAAGCTCTGGAGACCTCAACACAAAAGGGACATGGATTTCATGGAGCAGGTCCAGGAGAAGCCAGAAAGATGATCAGAGGGCTGGAGAACCTCCCCTGTGGGGACAGGCTGAGAGAGTTGGAGCTGTTCAGCCTGGAGAAGGCTTCAGGCAGACCTTAGAGCTGCATCTCAATACCTGCAGAAGACCTCCAGGCAGGCTGGGGAGAGACTGTGGGGATAGGATGAGGGCAATGGTTTGAAACTGGAGTAGGGCAGAGTTAGGTTGGACATCAGGAGGAAGTTCTACACAGTGAGGATGGGGAGAGACTGGCACAGGCTGTCCAGAGAGGTGGTGGAGGTCCCATCCCTGGGGTCATTCAAGGTCAAATCTGATGGGACCTTAACAGCCTGCTCTGGTTGGAGGCAGGCAGTGCTCCAGTCCCTCAACCACTGACATTGGAATGGGCTGCCCAGGGAGGTGGTGGAGTCACTGTCCCTGAAAGTGTTTAAATAGAAACTGACTGTGGCATTTGGTGCTATGGGTAATAGGTTGGACTTGATCTCAAAGGTCTTTCCCTGCTGCCTGCAGGGGGTTGGACAAGATGACCTTGGAGGGTCCCTTCCAACCCAACCCACCCTGTGAGTCTGTGACACCAAGGATGGGATGGTAAAGCTCTGTAGGTAACCCACTAGAGGGTGGCAGAGCCTAATGTTAGGAACATGGAGGTGCCAGACTTCCTTGGGCATATGGGGTCCAAAGCCCTTGGCATCCTTCTTGCCTGCCTGTGGTGCACCCCTTGGGTACACTTAAATGCCCATATCTAATTGGCATCACAGGGTTACAGCTTGTTAGTGGTTGTAAGGGACCTCTGGAGATCTTCAGCTCCAACCCCACTACCAGAGCAGGACCAGAGAATCCAGCACAGGTCACACAGGAACACATCCAGACAGGGCTGGAAAGGTGCCAGAGGAGTAGACTCCACAACCTCTCTGGGCAGCCTGTGCCAGGGCTCTGTGACCCTTCCAGTCAAGAAGTTCTTCCTCACGTTGAGGTGGAAGTTGCTGTGCTGCAGTTTCCATCCCTTGCCCCTTGTCCTATGCCAGGGCACAAGTGAGCAGAGGCTGTCCCTGTGCCTCCCTCTTGACACCTCCGATTGCTCAGATCCCCTCTCAGTCCTCTCTTCACCAGACCAAACAGCCCCAGATCTCTCAGCCTCTCCTCCTCAGGCAGTGCTTCAGTCCCTCTCTTGGACTCTCCTCCAGCAGAGAGAGTCCCTCTTCACCTGGGGAGCCCAGACCTGGGTGCAGTATTCCAGGTGGAGCCTCACCGAGGCACTTGGTGCTGTGGTTTAGTCAATGAGATCATGTTGGGTAATAGGTTGGACTAGATAATCTCTTTCCCAATCTGATTCTGTGTGATCAGTGCTGGATATCATAGAATCAGCCAGGTTGGAAGAGACCTCCAAGCTCATCCAGGCCAACCTAGCACCCAGCCCTGGCCAGTCAACCAGACCATGGCACTAAGTGCCTCATCCAGGCTTTGCTTCAACACCTCCAGGGACAGCGACTCCACCACCTCCCTGGGCAGCCCATTCCAATGCCAATCACTCTCTCTGCCAACAACTTCCTCCTAACATTCAGCCTAGACCTCCCCCACCTTCCTCCTGCCCTGCCACAGGAATGAGGAGTCCCCCATTTCTCTCCTCCCCCCCAACAAATTACAGCAAAAGGTTTTTTATTGCAGCAGGGATCCAGATGAGCACTCTGCAGCAGGGGGCAGGAATCACCTTTTGATCCCAAATAGGGATGCTCAGGTTTGTAAATTTAATAAAAAAGATAACTTCCCCCCCCCAGTCCTTCCCCTCCCCAGCTCCTCCCCAGCCTCTGGCAGTGCCTGCAGCAAGAAGCAATAAACTCTGATTAGATCTCAATATTTCCCTATCGGAGTCTCTTTGGCCTGCTCAGAGGTGAGAGCTGGGGATGAGCTGATAGCTTCAGACTGATGTTGGGAGCAGATGAAGTTTCAAAGCCTGCCCAGCTCTGGGATTGTTTAGGAAATTAAAATAATCAGGCAGCTCTTCTGTCACTGTCCCCTGTGTGCCCAGCTCCCCTGAGCCTCTCCATCAGTCACCTTCATGGAATGCTGGATTGGATCAGTCCAAGCTGCTCCTCTTGCACAGCCTGTGTGTGCCCATGCCATGAGTGCCAGGGGGACACAGCATGGTGGAAGGCACCTCCAGAGATCATCCAGTCCAACTCCTCTTGCCAGTCACCCTTACAGAATGCTGGACTGGATCAGTCCAGGCTGCTCCTCTTGCACAGCCTGAGTGTGCCCATGCCATGAGTGCCAGGGGGGCACAGCATGGTGGGGATGGAAGGTACCTCCAGACATCATCCAGTCCAACCTCTCTTGCCAGAGCAGAGGCACCTGGAGCAAGGTCACCCAGGGCAGGACACAAATGAATGGCATCCAAAGTGGTCTAGAAAGTGTCCAGAGAAGGAGACTCTGCAACCCTCAAGCTCAGAAGGGACAGGGAACTACTGGAGAGAGTCCAAGAGAGGTTATAAGGATGCTGAAGGGCCTGGACCATCTGTGTGAGGAGGAAAGGCTGAGAGCCCTGGGGCTGGTTAGCCTGTAGAGAAGGCTGAGAGGAGATCTGAGCAATGTCTCTCAATAGCTGAAGGCTGAGGGGCAAGAAGCAGGGGCCAGGCTCTGCTCAGTGCTGTCCTGAGACAGGACAAGGAGCAATGGACACAAACTGGAATCCAGGAGGTTACACCTGAGCAGGAGGAGACACTTTAGTGTGAGGCTGCTGGAGGCCTGGAGCAGGCTGCCCAGAGAGGCTGTGGAGTCTCCTCTGGAGGCCTTTAAAACCCTTCCTGATGCACTGCTGTGTGACCTGCTCTTGCTTCCTTTTTTTTTTTTTTTTCCTATCTTTTTTCTTTTTTTTTTTCCCCTCCTTTTTCCCTTTTTTAAAAATATTTTTTCTTTTTCTATATTTTTCTTTTTTTTCTCTTTTATATTTTTCTTTTTTTTTTCTTTTTCCTCTTTCTATTTGTTTTACATTTCCCCCCCTTTTCCCTCTTGCCCTTCTTTTTCCT
>WAAF01000039.1:0-53088 GCA_013400475.1 Tricholaema leucomelas
AGTTCATTTGTCCTTAGGCTGGCTGTTTAAATAGATTCCGTAATTTTCTGCTGTCTCTTTGCATTTGCAGAATAGTTCATTTTAATGTTCAAAATTTGTGTGCTGGTTCTTAATATCCAGTTCTTAATTGTCTTGGGAAACAACATCTATTTAAAAAACAGATACAGGATAAGATTCAGGAAAATTATTATTATTGGAGAGGCTGAGCTCTCCTACTTGAAGTCCAAGATGGTACTAATGACTATAGCCACTGTTATGGAGGAGTAATTAATTAATGTGAGATTATATTTTTTCAAAAAGTAATGTTGTTTATTAGTTTTGATATTCAGAACTCTTGCCACCCCCAACCACTAATTTTAATAATAATCGTTTCTTTGCATGGTCATGGAAACATTCTACAGAGGAATAACGTGATCTAGAAATAACTTGCACAAATATATACCCATTAATTGAACTGAAGAGAAAGTTCTTGTGGCCAATACACTGCTTGCGGTCAGTATACCAATTGTCCACTAGATGGACTCAAGGCGCTCATTTCTGCTTATGGTAGAAAGCAGTGGTGAATTACAACAGGCTTTAAATATTTACTCACAAAATATTATTTCCCTACTCGTGGGGCTGCTACAGCTTCAGACAATACCCAAATGCTTTCAGGGAATTCTATTGCTGCCTTGTCAGCCGCTGAGACTTCTGATTCTTCTCAGGCTTCACAGAGTGCTGGGAAAGGAGGCAGACAATCTCTGACCTTATCTTGATATCTCTGGATGATCTGCATATCTCCAGGACTACCCGTCTTGGTAGGAGACTTTCAGGTGTAGGCAGGATGTCTTGCGATGTGCAGTCTCAGCACAACATTGCACTGGCTATGCAGGCTGATTATGTGGAGGCATTTAGAGCCTGTTCCTGGTAAACTCAAGGCAGGCAGTTTCCAGGCAAACAAATTGAGAGCATCAGTGTTTTTTTACTTTGTGTCAGAGCTAGCTTATAGCTTAGCATAGCATGGCAAGATGCAATAAGGCAGTAAAGCAGTATACTGCCAGGAACAGAGACTGATAGCAGCAGGCAACAGGCACAAATACAATGGCAGAATACATTGTGTCTACCTGCGTATCTCTTTCTAGCAATGTAGTCTGAGACTAATGGGCCTTTGGACACAGAATAGCCAATCACAATGGCAGTTATCCAAGCTTGACCATATTAGGAGAAGTCATAGACTTGCTTTACCAAAATTTGGGAACAACACAGGCCTTGCACAAGGCAGACACAAGCTAAGCATGTGTACCTTATAGAATCATAGAATCACAGAATGGTTTAGGTTGGAAGGGACCTCAAGGATCATCCAGCTCCAACCCCCTGCCATAGGTAGGGACACCTCCCACTAGAGCAGGNAGCCACTATAAGGTCTCCTGGAAGCCTTCTCTTCTCCAGGCTGAAGAGCCCCAACTCTCTCAGCCTGTCCTCATAGCAGAGGTGCTGCAGCCCTCTGATCATCTTCGTGGCTCTCCTCCATCATCTCATGGAGGAGATCCTCTGATCATCCTCGTGGACTTGCTCCAGCAGTTCCATGTCCTTCTTGTGTTGGGGGCTCCAGAACTGCACACAGTACTCCAGGTGGGGTCTGATGAGAGCAGAGTAAACCTTGTTTATCATAGGAGCAAAACAAGTCTGGGCAAGCCAGAGTTCATAGACTCAGTGGCTCCAGGTTTTGTTCTCTTTCCCATGGTTGATTCTCCCCAAAACAGAAGGAGGGAGAGCTGAAAAACATATCCGGGCAAGCCAGTACATATATAAGCCTACCAGGCCTGCCACGACAGCCACAGTCATATTTTCAAACTGTAGAAGTTATTTCAGCATTTTCCTGTAGGTGATGATATTGAATTCTGTTCATTCAGTACATCCATCCATCTGTCTTTCATGCAGAAGTGCATTTGCCTTTATCATGTGTTTTAAGAGAACAGGACATACTAAGAATGTCTCTGAGAAGTGAGACTATGAAATGCATACAACCAGTGTTATGATAATTTGACAAAGAAAATATAATCTAAATGGAAATTATCTTCCAGCCTCATTGCTGTGTTATAAAATGAAAAGGTCAAGTCAGTCAAAGCATTTGGGAATTTAAAACAGCTATGAAACGTATTTGAAAGATACAAGGTAATGAAGACTGCTGGATGAAGCTAAGAACTAATTTTTTAAGCACATCTCTTTAGAAACACATCATTTGATGAGGGAATCAAAATGTAAGTATAGAGTCAAGAGAGATTTTCCTACTTTCTTGTACCTCTTACTACTTAGCAGTCTCCCCGTTTATTTCTTTTACCTGCTCTTGGAGTTCACATCAGATGGCACAGTGATACAATCACAGAGAGGTTCAAAGGCTCAGTGGCCTCAAGACAGAAAGGAAGGTGAGGTGAAGTGTGATCAGTGTGCTTACTGATATGAATTTCCAGGGGACAAGGAATGCTGAAGTCTTACCATGAGTAGCACAGCAAATGTCTTTAAGCTACTGTAGTCAGTTTGTTAAAACTTTTCAGATAAGCTTTTCAGATAAGCATACTAAAATTGTATGCCAATTTTATCAAATCCTAGAAACATTCCTTTTTTTACATTATTAATTTATTTTCCCTAACAATACCAGAAAGTAAAAAAATTATGAATTATAGACAAGTTTATGTTTTTAAATTGTGGGGAAAAGCAACCTCTAAATAACAGAAATTTGGTTTGCATTATAGATATTTGCTGGTTTTAGTGCATGCGGGACATAAAATTACCACCAGAAATGGATTTCTCTCCGCAGGCTCTTCTTACTTTACGTGATTACCTTTGTCCCATGACAACAGATAAATTAAATAAAGCTGCTGAAAGTAAGTCCTCCCTTTCATCTATTTACATTTAATTAGACATAAATAAATCAGCTTATAAATAAAAATAGCATCCATGATATAATAAAAGCAATCAAAAATAAAGCTGGGTAAAAGTGTGCAGGACAGGAGTTAGCATTTGCCTTGAACCTCACTGAACATGTACTAGCCCCTGGTCTCCCAATACTTTTAATTACTAGAACACTTCTAAATTTCAGAAGACAGTTTTCTTTGATCCAATTTTCATTTGCTGAAGTAGCCCTTATCTGGAACCCATTTTGTTAGTCTAGGTGATTTCCATTCACAGTGAATAAATGAATGATTATTGCTTTTAGTTCCTGAGCAGGAGTGCTGTCGTTCTGCATGTTGTCCGCCTGTGGAGAGCCAGCATCCTTGAACATATAACCATAGAATGGTTTAGGTTGGAAGAGACCTCAAGGATCATGTCCTGAGATATCTCCTATTCTGTGTGAGTTATGATACATGCCTTTGTGGTATGGAACAGTTACCACTTTGGAAGAAGTCAGTACCTGCTAATTCTAGTTATCACCGTTTCACAAATTGATTCCTTCTCAATCTAAATCACTCAATTCAAGCCTACTTTATAATAACACCTCTCTCCTTATAGCAAGGAAAGCATGAATAACTTACCATAACAAAAGTACTGTAGCAAAAATAGACTTACTGTAGCTTACCACAGCAAAATAGGCATAGTCACTCTGCTTAATGAAGCAGAAAACATAAATAATGGGATAAATTTACAAACATTAAAAAATGAACCAAACCAAACCAACCAAACAAACAAAAACAACAGAAAAGTGATGAGCTCAGTTTCAGGCTATGAAATATTCTCTTCCAGAGAGTTAAAACTAGGTGGAAGCAAAGCTTTAGATAAGGGAAGCAATCCTCTGTTGGCAGGGAAAGATGTCAAATGAGCTGCTAGCATCTGTGACTGCCAAATACAAGCAACTCATACCTGTGTTTGAATGTCAGCGCTTTTTCCTTCCTTTCTTATAGCAATTGCTAACATTGCATATGTTTTTTGACCTTCGTGCTGACATTCAGGATCTAAGGGAGACATCCCCTGGGTTTACTTCCTACCATAGAGCTACTCACACATGTTGTGTTCCGAGTGGTCTTTTCCACTTTAATCATGCAGTGAAGTATTTCTGGTACAGTTCTCATAAGTTTTGCAAGTCGTTTCAAGCAAAGGTTGGAAGATTTAATTCTGGAATAGTTATCTGGACAGCAACATTTCTATTTTCTGGTTTTGGCTTAATGCCACCCATTTCTTACATATAAGTGTTATCAAAGGTGTCTAGTTACTCTGAAATATGTATGTCACACTTGAGAGTCTCCTTCGTGGATGAGGGTAGCTGTAACCCAGTAACAGGAATTTCTTTCTTGAACTGCAGCTGTTTTTGTGGACTTTTCTATTTGTTGTAGCCAGGGACATAGCAACTTGGACAGTTCTTCACAGTCATAGATGTTTCACTGTTTTGTTTTTCATCATGAAGTTGGGGAATTTTGTTTTGATTTCTTCCTTTAAAGTCACCATTCTTAAAAGGTAAGAGAATAACAATCTCTTTGTCTTCTTTGTACCGCAGAGAAGACAAAGACCTGTCCAAGAGTAAAATGTTCTTGACACAGGAAAGTCACAATGTCCTGGTTTATGAAACTGCATGTTAAGAACTGTTAGTGAACAAAATTTGTAGGTTCCTCTTGTAGGTTCCTGTTGTGAAAGGCCAAAATAAGCCTAAACATGTCCTGGCTTGCCTAGACATGTTTTTCTGCTCTCCCTCCTTCTGATGATGGGAGAAGCAAGGGCAGGAAAGGAAGACAAAAGCCCCTGGTGTCTCCATGTCCATCCAAACTTGTTTACAGGGTGTTTATACACTTATTTGTGTTCTGCCCAAAAAGATAAAAGTAAGCCCTGACTTCACATAATATGCTTAAGTTTGGCTAAGTGCCATTCTGACTGGTTGATCTGTGACCAAAGGGCCATTAGACTCTGGCTGTATTGCTAAAAGGAGATGAGCAGGTGAGGACAACTTGCTTCTGCCATGCTCTGCAGCTTTCTGTCTGCTAAGCTGTAAGGTAGCCCTGCTGCATAATAAGAAACACTTATGCTTTGGGTTTGTATATCTGGAAACCTGTCTCAAGTTTACCAGGAACAGGCCTTAATTGCCTTCACATGATAGGCTTGCTTAGCCAGCGTGACACTGTGCCTGACTGCACATCTGCAAGACATCCTGCCTACACCTGCAAGCCTCCGTGACAAGTCTGGAGCCAAGAGGAACTGGGATCAGGTATGAGATCATCTGCCTTTTGCCCAGCACCTTCTCAAGAGCCTGGGAAGATCAGAAGCCTCAAAGGCTGACAAGACACCAACAGAACTCCCTGCAAATGTTTGGGTACTGTCTGGAAACTGTAGCTAGTCCTGGAAATCTGGAGATTAGTATTTGTGAGTAAACACTCAGAAGCCTCTAACAAAACTCTGTAAAACTCTAAGTGAATGCAAGTGCCTTCTGCCTAAGCAGAAAGGAGCTTCCTGAGTCCATCTAGTGGACAAGTGGTATAATCGACAGCAAGAACCTCTTTCCAGTTCAGTTGAGTTTAAGGTTTGTTGTATTATTGCTAGCTATTTCTTAAGTGTTCCAGATTCTCTCTATCCTATGTATAATGTTTTCATGACCGTTGCACAGAACCCATCATTATTAAAAATTACTGGGTGGGTGATTAGAGTCCTGAATAGAAAAAATAACAAACAGTATTAATTTTGAAAAAATTCCTACCTCACATTCATTACCTCCTACCATTACAGTTCCTCAGTTACTTGCCTTGCTAGCCCGCTCTTCTCCCTTGCAGAAAATCATGGGGGAGTGTGGGGGGTGTTTGTGTTTGTTGGTTGTTTTTGTTTGGGATTTTTTGAGAAGTCACTTTTTTAAAACTCTTTTTGTTGTATTTAGTTCAATAGCTTATTCCTGTTCTCTTTGAAATGCTTGGCAAATACAGCTACAGAGGGAGCTCTTATAGAAAGACTTCAGTATGATCAAATCCAGACTATCGCAGATTGAAAGAGACTCATTTTTACAGGAAAGAGGGGAAGGAAATATCAGTGGAGGGCTGAAGCATGGCTTGATCCTCAGAACATAACGGATCTATGCCTAAGAAGCTGCTGCTTCTCTCTTTTCTCAGACTGATATTATGATACTTGTATATTTAGGAATAGGAATAACATTTACTAAACATGTATTCTATCTTTATACTATGTGTATACAGCTATTCCCTGCATTTCATCTTGACAGAGAAGAATGTGTCTAATTTGGACATGAATGCCTGCCCAGAAGTATCCAGGATTAAGTTTGTTGGAAAGTCCTTGTAGACCCATCTGTTTTTGTAGTCATCTCACTAAAGCTGGATGTTTATACAGTTTATAGAAGTATATCACAGACTTTGTTGTACTCGAGCATCAAAAGCCACTTCTAGGCAAAAGAGCACCATGTATTTTTAGAGAAACTTGTAGGGAACCCACAAGTGCCTGTAGGCTGCTAGTCCGTTTGAATGAGGCGTATTTGTTTGGGTATAATTCTTATCCTTTCTGTCCAGAAGGAGAAATGCTGTGATTCGTGGACTGAACCTTTCCCGGTTGGGATCAATGCCTTCTAACATTCAGTGGGCACTCAGGATATCCATATCTTGGATATTTTTTTAGAAGCAGATACTGGCATATGGAAAACTACAAGTTGATTTTGCCATTGCAGACTAAATGACTGTGATGAGTAGTGCTACAGGCTACTGATTCTGTATTCTTGTATAGAAAAATCAGTGAAGATTATGGTACTTTCAGATTGGAGATGATCAGCTTCAGATCTATTTTTTTCTGAAGAAAAAGCAGATATTAATTGAGCTTTGTGAAGGAGTTATTGTGTTATTTCAAGTCACAGCACTCAAAGGAGATGACTTCCTTAAAGAAGCAGAGCACAATGTTCCATTTTGAACAATGCCCCTCAAGTGCTGCAGGTTTTCAGTAACTCTGTTCAGTACAGGAGAGTCAAGCAGTTTGGACAGTAGTGGTGAACTGTTGTGTTATGTATTTTATGAGCTGAGGGTAAGTAATAAACATTATGAATGGTACAGAATAGATTCCTTTCAGAAAAGTAGGATTCTTCATTCTCAAGGGCTGTAGGTGCTGTCCTAGAGGAGAAGGTGGGTTAGTAAGTCTGTAGGTCTGTCTTACAAGGTAGAGGGATTCATAAATAACTATATGGGAAACATGGGAAAAGTGCTGAATGGACTTGGTATATTAATTGTTGAGTGAAGTGAGGACAAGGCCTTCCTAAGCATTTTATATATGTAATGATGAAGCTTTTCTGGTGTTTGAAATAGACAGCATCTTGTAGTCTTGGTGAGTTGTTAGCAGTCAACATCCTTTTTGATGCTGTTTTTTAGCAGTTTACACCACACAGTCATGCTCCTGATCATCCATTGGGTTGTGTTTGGAAGAGAAGGGAAAGATATGCAGCCTAGACTTTTCTGTCCTCCACTCAGTTTTCTTGACCATTTTGTCCACCCTCTAAAGAGCTGGGCATTTAAATATTTGAAGAGAGCTTGAAATGAATTTTAATGTATTCAAACCATTGAGGAATTCTGTTTAGCTCCCCTTTCATTGACACAAGGACAACTTTGACTTGTCCTCTCTTCAACAGAATAGTTTGTATAAATAAAAATTCTCACTACTTCTATACGTTCCTTCTTATATTGCAGCTGTTGTACAATGCTGTGAAACAAAGTGGTTCCCAAGGAGTTGTTATTATTATAAATGATTTTCACATAAAGGGTATTAGTGAAGACAATATTATCCTAAGTAATGTGTGGAAGTTGACTAAGTAATTCTTGCTTGGCTACTTTTTCTAAGTAAAAAGAATCGTAACTGATATTTATAACCATGTAGAACTCTGAAAAGTGTAAGTCTGTTGCACTTTGGTTCTCTTTGACACCACCAATTCACAAAGAGGGTCCTCCACCTCTCTTTATCCTGAAACTAGGAGGGCCAGTGCTTTGAGGATAAGCTCAAAGTCAATCTGCAGAGTAAGGGGTGCACAGGTGCAGACTTTGAACTTTATTAGTGATGATGAAAAATGCAAATGTCTTTTTTTTAGACAATAAACACAAGATGGGTATTTAAATCATTGTGCTCCTCTGAAACTGCCTGTATTACAAAACAACTTTAGGTGCAGAGAATCTAGATGTTGCATTCTTCCCTCTCATCTGTTTTAAACAGGCATTACTGGTATGATAGCTTTAAAAACAATATTACTATTTTTTAAAATGTTAATATAGATTTATGTCTATATATGTTTACTATATAATATGAAAGACTGCTAATTGCCAAATTCAGCTTTTATTTAAAGCCGGAATGACTACACTGAAATAGCTAATAAGGACAACCTTGCCAGTTTCCACATAGCTATCTGTGCAAACACGACTCAGCAGAATTTAGGCCTATGAGCCATTAATTTGTTTACAGCTTCTTCAGTGACTCAATCCTAATTGTCAAGGAAATCACAATGCTTTTACTTATTCAGTCAGAGTCTGCAGGATCCATCTTGAATGTAGAAAACAAATGAAGAAGAAACATTAACACAAAAACCAGTCAGCACTACTGACTGCATTGATATCACTAAAGGCTAATAATTCATTTTATTGTGTTTAATCCTCCTAGTTTGTCCATGACCTGCATGTCTTGTTACAAGGATAAGCATGTCAGATGTTTGCAATGATGTGCAGCTGTGTTTGGCCTAATTCCACTGGCGTCAGATGTGAGCTCATCTAGAATATTCTTAATTTCTTGGTACCTTGCCGACAGGCAAGACAGCCAGCACTGCTTAGTGTATTAACATAATTCATGACAGTTGTTCTTTAACTCATGTCTGTCCTTGTTGGTCTTATCTGCTTCTTTACTCCCACATAATACAGTGATTGTACTTAAAGTAACAGTCTTTCAAGCATGTCCTAGTCAGACAGATCAACAAAACGCTTGATCTTTTAACAGCTTATAACAAATACATCTTCCCTTCCTCTGAAGCAGGGAGATCTCAGACTGCCAGTGTTAAGACTGTTAAACTTCCTAAACGTTTGAGACAGCAATTGTCTTTACATGAGTGATGCTGCACTGCTTAGTGCCAGATTGCGACAAAGAAGAATTAATCACAGAGTGGAAGATTGGTGGACCAATAACCAAGACCAATTGCTGTTACTGTGGAAAAAAAGGTTACACTAAACAGTAATTATAACAATATATACTACATATAAACATGCACAGCATGTGTATAAGAGTAAATTTGTAAAACATGGAGAAAAGTAAGCAAAAATAATTGAAATAATTGTTTTAAAAGAGGAACTTCTTGGATAGTTGAAAAAAACCCAGTGTCGTGGTAGGCCTGGATAGGCCAAGATAGGCTTATACATGTTGTGGCTTGCCCAGACATGCTTTTCCACTCTCCCTCCTTCTGCTATTTGGAGAAGCAACTGCAGAAAAGAGGACCGAGAACCTGGAGCCACTGAGTCCAAGGACTCTGGCTTGCCCAGACTTGTTCCCCTGCTTCTCATCCTGTGCTGGGGGAAGCAACTGCAGGAAATGAAAACAAAAGCCCTAATATGGTTGATCTTAGAAAAGTGCCATTCCGATTGGCTAATCAATGGCCAAAGGTCCATTAGTCTCAGGATGTATTGATAAAAAGGAGATGAGCAAGTAACAACGTGCTCTGCCATTGTGTTCCTGCTTGCTTGCTTTCAGCTTGCTACTGCCTGCTGCCATTGCTCACTGCCTCAGTGCATACTGAACTGTCTGGAAACTCCACCACCTCAAGTTTACCAAGAATGGGCTTTAAATGCCTCCATGTGATCAGCCTGCACAGCCAGCGTGACATTGTGCTACGACTGCACGTTGCAAGACATCCTGCCTACACCTGCCAAGATGAGGCGTCCTGGAGACACACAGATCATCAGGAGAAGCCAGCATAAGGCCAGAGATAGTCTGCCTCCTTTCCCCAGCACCTTGAGAAGAATCAGAAGTCTCAGCAGCTGACAAGACAGTAACAGAATTCCCTGAAAGCGTTTAGGTACTGTCTGAAGCTGTAGCTAGCCCCACGAGTAGGGAGAGAATTTTTGTGAGTGAACACTTAAAACCTCTTGTATTTCACTAATTGCCTTCTGCCATAAGCAGAAAGGAGTTTCCTGTATCTATCTAGTGGATAAATGGTATAATTAACCACAAGTGGTATATTGACCACAAGAACTTTCCCAGTATAATGTTTACATTTGCTAGTTATTTCTTAAAGTGTTCTAGTTGTGCTTGTTCCCTAGGTGTATAAATATCCAAATCATGCATTTTGGACTTTGTAAATGAGTGTTCTGGTGAGATTTAATGTTAATAAACCGTGTTCATAGTTATTAACCATCTTCACCTGGATATCAGAATTAATACAGATTATTAATTTTGCATGATTCCATAACACCCAGTTTTAATCTATCAGAAGGGACAGCTTAGTCTTACTATCAGGAGAAGATTTGTGAATAAAAAGTGGCAGGTAATGAAAAATAGTTAAGGAGCCATATACAATCACAAAGTGTAGAAAAATTGCTAGAGAGTGTTATAATCACATAGAAGAAATGGGAAGCTGAAGGCTATTATAAAAGAAGTTCTTTTAAAGTCCGCTACTGAATGGAAATGATAAAGTTATTATTAAGGAAAATAAAATAGAAGTTTAAGAAATATTTCTGTTAGTTCATTAGAAAGTGTGCTGTGCTTTTTTTTTTTTTTCAAACATAAGAGGAAATGAGAAGTATTTTCCATTTCACAGTATCACAGTATCACAGTATCACAGTATCACCAAGGTTGGAAGAGACCTCACAGATCATCAAGTCCAACCCATTACCACAGAGCTCAAGGCTAGACCATGGCACCAAGTGCCACGTCCAATCCTGCCTTGAACAGCTCCAGGGACGGCAACTCCACCACCTCCCTGGGCAGCCCATTCCAGTGTCCAATGACTCTCTCAGTGAAGAACTTTCTCCTCACCTCGAGCCTAAACTTTCCCCGGCGCAGCCTGAGGCTGTGTCCTCTCGCATTGCAACTAAGGAGGATATTAAACATCTACAAAAGAAAACTGTTGTTAAGTCTACAGGCTTATATAAATTGTACCCAGAGCCCTGAAGAGCTGGCCAGGTAGACCTCTTGTCTCTTGAAATTTAATTTTAATAAAACACCACAGCTGTTCCAAGGCACTGGAAGCCTACTAATGCTGTAGCAATATTCCAGAGAGAGGGATAATAGCTCAAAGTAGTATACACTGATTATGTTGATCATAGAATCATAGAATGGTTTAGGTTGGAAGGGACCTCAAGGATCATCCAGCTCCAACCCCCTGCCATAGGCAGGGACACCTCCCACTAGAGCAGGCTGCTCAAGGCCTCATCCAGCCTGGCCTTAAATGCCTCCAGGGAGGAAGTATCCACAGCCTCCCTGGGCAACCTGTTCCAGTGTCTTACCACCCTCACTGTAAAGGACTTCCTCCTAACATCCAGTCTAAATCTCCCCTCTTCCAGTTTAAAACCATTACCCCTCGTCCTGACATTACTAGACCTTGTAAATAAGTAAGTCACAGGTAATGATGTAAGTCACAGGTATATAAATCTTCAATACTGAAGACTAGATATGAATTATAGCTTTTAAAGAGTTGGATAACAAACATGGAATAAGTGCCAGTGAAGATTCATTTTAATAGGAAATAAACCTTTTAAAGTGAGTCTAATTTGGGGTTTGATTTGGGGTTTTCTAATTGTATTTTTAAGACAGTATATGTCTGAGTAAAGTACATAGTGTAATTTATTGGGGCTTTGTTAAGAAATACTGCAGTTTGCAAGTGCATTCTGATAAAGATCAGTATTGTATATGAATGGTAAAGAAAGAGTAAGAAAAGAGTCTGGGAAGTGATTTTTTAAACAGATGGCAGTGATGGATTGTTCACATAGAGTTGTAACTGAATATGAATGTGGTGGGATTTTAGCTGCAGTTGTACTAATCCTGATGTTTTCCAACATTTGAATTAATGATGTGGAAGTAAATACAAAAACCTGATGAAATTTACAGACTATACAAAGATACATAGTATGGTAAATTACAGTGAGGCTCTGTCTGTGTCCCTGGCACCCTCAAAAAAACATAGTTTATTGCAATGCAAAGCTGAGAACATGAAATTCAAGTCATGCTTACAAAATGGTGAACTTTTACTGCAATAATATGGTTCTCAAATTGATTTTAAGGTCACAATGTGCAAGCATCTCAAAAAAACTCCCATTGTGGTGTTCAGATAAAAATGTCACTTTCAGTACTCAGGGAGATCATTTTTCTAAAGAACACTGGTCAAACTTGATTTTGAAATACTATTAATAATTCTAGCTTTTCTGATTTTAAACAGACATGAAGAAAATTGAGTATATGGAAAAAGAAATCCTTCACCACAGAGATTTAATGAAATGGCAGGAATGGCTTTAGACTGAAACATGAGTTCACTTAAAAAAAAAAAGACTTGAGACATGACATGATTATAAGTACCTTTAGAAGAGAAAATAACAGTAAGGGACTTAAGTGAAATTGATTTAAATACAGGAAACCACAGGGGAAAAAAACAAAGCAAACCAACAAACAAAACATCACCCCCCCCAAAAAAACCCAACCCAAACCCAACAACGCACCAAACAAACAAAAAAAAACCAACAAAAATCCCCAACCAAACAACCAAAAAAAAACAAACACTCAACAAAACCGACAAAAATTCCAACCAGTTTCAGGAAACTAAAGTCATATGCATTTGAATGGGACATTAAGCACAAATTTTTAACAGTGAAGCTGACTAACCACTGGATTAAGCTAATAAAGCTGTGGTGGATTCACCATCTTTCTGTTTCTTGGATTCATGCCTAGCTAAATTGCTGGAAAATGTGTTTAGCCAAACACAAGATAGCACAATAAAAGGGGAGCTGAGTGAAACATCTGTGAAATGGTCTGTGAAACGCTAGAGATTGAAATCAGATGGTCTAATACCTCCTCTTCTCATTTTTAACTCTTCTAGCCCCCTATCGGTTCCATAAATCTTATTTTTGATAGTAGTCAGGTCATGACTATCAGGGACCATAGAGCTCAGTCATCTTAGCTGGAGTAGTTCGCATAACTGTTTGATATTTAAATATTCTGAGCAAACCAAATCTAGTGGGAAAATGCCCTGCAGATATTTTTTCTCTTTCCCTGTGTGTTGAGGAAGGATCATTCTTTGATTATGTAGGGTCATATTTTCCTCACTGTGGCAGTGGAAAAATTGATCTTCTTTTCCATTCTTTTCTTACTACTTCTAACATGCTTGATTTTCCTTCAGCAAGACGATAGTCATCACTGCTATACATGGTGTTGCTTTTCTCTCAGGTCTGAGTTGTTGACAATCTAGTGTCTCCTTATTTGTGGAGACAGACTCAAAGCTGTTGTAAGTAGTAATGCCCTCTGTTCGGTTACTGGGGCTTCCCTCGGGGTTTTCCTATTTCTTCACTTCCCAAGTTAAAAAACCATAGGGTGGGGATAAGAGCAGCAAAGTTCCTCTCACAGGTTTGTGACCAGCAGAGGAATCTGAACATACATGAATCTATGGGACCTGATGAGACTCATCTCAGGGTTCTAAGGGAATTGGCTGATGTAGTTGCCAAGCTACTCTCTGTAATATTTGAAAAGTCCTGGTGGTCAGGCAAAGTTCCTGATAACTGGAAGAAGGAACACACTACACCTTTTCCCCTTAAAAAGAGCAGAAAGGGGGACCCTAGACTCGTGTCTGGGAAGATCATGGATCAGATTCTCCTAGAAGCTCTGATAAGATACATGGAATCCAGAAAGGTGATCAAAGACAGCCAACATGGCTTCACTAAAGCCAAATCCTGCCTGGCTAACCTAATAGCCTTCTATGATGGAGTGGCTACACCACTGGACAAGGAATGACCTATGAATGTCATCTATCTGGACTACTGCAAGGCCTTTGACATGGTTCCCCATGACATCCTACTTGACAAGTTGGAAAGATATGGATTTGGTGAGTGGACTGTTTTGGGCCAGAACAATCCTCATTATTAATACAGGCTAGAGGATGAGAAGATAGAAAGCAGCCTTGCAGGAAAGGATTTGGAAGTTCTGGTGGATGAAAGCTGGACATGAGCCAACAATGTGCACTTGCAGCCCAGAATGTAAATCACATCCTGGGACGCATCAAAAGAAGCATGGCCAGCAGATCCAGAGAGTCCACTGGGACTCTGCTCTGTTAAGACCTCACCTGTAGTGCTGCATTCAGCTGTGGAGCCCTTAACAGAGGAAGGACATGGACATATTGGAGCGGAGGAGGGCCACAAAAATGATCAGGGGGCTGAAACACCTCTCTTATGAGGACAGGCTAAAGGAGCTAGAGTTATTCAGCCTGGAGAAGAGAAGGCTCCAGAGACACCTAATAACAGCCTTCCAGTACCTGAAAGGGGCCTACAGGAAAGCTGGAGAGGGTCTGTTTACAAAGGCCTGTAGTGACAGGATGAGGGGCAATGGTTAGAAATTACAGAGAATAGATTTAGATTGGATGTTAGGAACAAGTTCTGTATCATGAGGGTGGTGGAACATTGGAACAGGTTGCACCGGGAGGTAGTTGAGGCCCCATACCTGGAGACATTCAAGGTCAGGCTCAATAAAGCTCTCAGCAACCTGATCTAGTGGAGGATGTCCCTGATCACTTCAGGGCACTGGAATAGATGACCTTTGGAGGTCCCTTTCAACCCAAACCATTCTGTGAGTCTATGATTCACAGTGGACATCAGTTCAGGAATTTGTGTCTGTGATTGTATCAGTTGGAGCAAAACACAGCTCCTGCAAAGCTGCACTTAATGCTTCAAAAGAGGCTCAGCAAAGAAAAGCCTGGTAGCTTCATATACAGCCAGTTATATATTTGAAACAGTGCCAACAATGCTCCAACATGAATAATCTTACAAAGAAAAGGGCTTCCTTACAGACAAGTTGCCTCTGCAGTTACAGTGCAGGAGACTGAGAGCACAGCTGTACAGTTAGAGTAAGGGATGCATTTTGCAGAGCATGTGGAGAGAATAAAAGAAAAAAGCACAATTTTCTGTCTCTTCCTTTCCTAAAAGTTTCAGCACTGCAGGAAGAGCAGCCACATGACCCTGCTAGCCATGGTGAGACAAAGCAATCTCAAAGCAATGGTCACTTTCTGAAGCTTTTTATACTTCATGTTCCATTCCCTCTTAAAAGCAGCATTTCATCTTGCTCATTCAACGTGTAAGACAACCGAAAGACTTCCCAACAGAAAGTATTGGTTGAGGAGTTTATAGCTGGTGGGAACCAGGAAGCTTTAACACAGATTAGCACAATTCTGTGTCCCCTGCCCCCTGCCATTTCTAGCTTTCAAAGACATCCTCTGACTTCTAGTCCAGAAGAAAGATAGACAAAATTGTGCTTCAGAAAATTCTTGACCTGAAGTTTCCCTTTAAAGGTTTTGTATGAAAACTATTTCCTAGACCCACTATCTGATAAGAATTCATACTGGTATTCATATAAAGAAATGTATGCTCCAGAATTAAAGGCTAGAACTCCTATCTTGAGAAAAACTGTTTCTACAGTACTGGCAGTGAATATTTTAGGTTATTTTTAGAGCAGATACCTGTACTTCACAAAGAAGTGGGAGAGGAGGAGAAGAACAAAGTATGAGCCATCATGAAAAAGTTCTTGGAAAGAAAATGTGTAAAATTCTCACTTCTTATTCTCTTCTGGGTGAGGTATGCTTTACCCACTGGATTGTGTTCTGCCTTGTACTTACTCAGAAATTCTTGTGGCACAGAGAATGTGTCTCTCATTTGCCTTACTACACTTACCAAGAGTCCAGAATCATTAACTTACATTGCCAAGAATCATCATAAGAAAGTGACATAAGCTAAAGTTATCTAAATATAAGGTAAAAGCTGTTAAACAGGCTAAATAAATCAATCCATCTCACCCTTCTCAGAATTCAATAATAAAAGACTCAATTAGAACAATGGAAATGTGGAAATGTGAGAATAATGAGCGACCATTGCTGTCTTGCTCCTGCTTCTCCTGGGTAGACTATGCTTCTCCCAGAGATTGTGGTGTCAGGAATTAAACCACAGTGTGGTAGGGAAGGAAAACCACAAACTCCACTAATGCTGATTTCACTCAGTAGGATTAATTTCCTTTCTTTCCCATCTCATTTTTGCAAAGAAGAGCAGACTGTGGTCTTAATAGCTGAAATAGCAAACTGTGGTCTTAATGTGAAATTGATGTGAAATGTCTTCTTGATTCAAAGATAGGGGAGTTAGATTTGTCTTCAAACAATTGCACGGTCCGGATTTCCTCAGAAGAGGATGCCTGGAAGTTTTAGCACTTCAGGACCCTAGTGGGGCTGTGATAGGTTAGTTTAATGACTCTAAATGTATAACAACATGTAAATAAGTTATGTACTTTAAAAACTTCATTTTTCCCCCGTTTTCTCCACAATAACTCTGATTTGTAGATAAGACCCAAGAATGGGAAATGTTTCTTTCAGCACCAGTGTCTCTGAATTGAGTTGAACCTGGTTCTGGGAATGTTATAGATTGCCCATACCTAGTTCTAAAAATTAGTCCTCACAACTTTGCCCTCTTGTTCCTTTATTGTCATTCTCAAAAGACATTTCTCCCAGACCTCCCTTTTCCCAGTTTTCTTACCTATGCCATAAAAACCTCAGTGTTTCTCTCCAAAGCTCTGATAATGTGACTGTTCCAATTGTGGTTTTATTCTCATTCCTTTCACTGGAATCTGTCTTTGTTCTTTGATTTACATATTAATTTTCTTGTTTTCCTGATTAAAATTCTTCCTGCCTTAACCCAAAATTCAAACATTAATTACTTGCCAAAGCCATGAAAACCCTGAGAAGAAGCCTTCTCACAGTGCCTGTCCTCCAAATGGTGCCATGTTTGTGTTGACCCCAGTCCAGTGTATGAAAAACTCTGAGCTAAGAGAATTACTTTATTATGTAAAGACCTTCTCCAGAATCAAAATTAAATAAGGCTTGACTTTTGAAATTATAGACCATGTAAACAGTTTCTCCCAAATAAAAAGCCTGGAGTTGCTGGAAGAGCCTTTTCCTGGGCTGGTGGCTAGCAGTGGCAGGAAGCAATCCCCTCATATATCCCAGCTTCAGTGCCAGGTAATTAAAACTCCTTAGGAGGCTGTCCCCATCCAAGAACCATAAAGTCTTAATCTAGATCTCCTTCTGACCCCATAAGTTATGAAATACAGTTCAGGTGCTGGCCCCTTGGAAATGTCATAGCCCTTCCACAGAGCAGTACAGTCAAGAAAAGCATGAGGTTAATCAAAGCAGCATTTTGGACAAAAGCTCTAATTTGAGGCAGTTCCTTAGGGTTCAGTAGGAGACAGTGCTCTTTATATGAGTTATGAACATATGTGTGACTTTTTTGCATCTTTGCACCTCTCACATTTGGTATGCCAAATGAGGTATGAACCATTTTTATAACTCATTTGTGCTAAGGTATAATCAGGTTAGTTCCTTATCATTTCTCTATTTTATTTGTTCTAGTTTGATAACAAAAAAAACCCAACTAGTATATTAAAAATTATTAGGAAAGCAGTAGCAAACTAAACAGAAATATAATCACAGGATCACAGGATATTAGGGGTTGGAAGAGACCCAAGAAGATCATCGAGTCCAACCCCCCTGCCAGAGCAGAACAATACTAGCTAACACAGATCACAGAGGAACACATCCAGACAGGCCTTGAAAGTCTCCAGAGAAGGAGACTCCACAATCTCTCTGGGGAGCCTGTTCCAGTGCTCTGTGACCCTTATAGTAAAGAAGTTCCCCTTTATGTTGAGGCAGAACCTCTTTTGCTGCAACTTACACCCATTGCTCCTTGTCCTATCATAGGGAGCAATAATATACTCAATGTGCCTCTTGGAGATGCTCAGTCCTGTTCTGATTCTCTCAAGGATAATAGAAAAACTGAATGTACAGAGATGAGTGATCAAAGGTATGGAACTGTTAAATAATAAATAGACAAGTGAGTAAGAGTGGCAAACCTATAACTGAGAGGGTAGAAGGGACAGTTAAAGTTGTCACTATAAGCTGTCTCATCCAGTACAAAAGCAAGAGAACTTCAAATGAAACCAGCAGATGACTAGATAAAGGCCAACCAAAAAGGTCAATTTTCATACAATATTCAGCGGAGCTGTGGAAATTTCCACTGCAGAAAGTTATGGATGCTGTAAGTTTACATAATTCAAAAGGTGGCTGGACAAAAACATGAAAGAAAACTTCAACCAAAGTAAAATGCGGATGAATACATCCACATTTATATCAATAAACAGTCTTTGGAACCACTCTGAGGCAGAGGTAAGAGCAGGGCTCATCCTGTCCCTACCTCAGCACTTCTGCTCCCAACTGATTTAAAAACAAATAAAAGGGAAAAAAAAAAAATAGCCAGAAGGCTTTGCTGCCAACCTGCCTGGCTGGTGTTTAAAACTGCTACTCCATCAGGGTCAGAGAGGGACCTATTTAAATGGCAACAGTTTGCACTATGGCTTTTCCAGCTGTGCTGCAGGAGGGCAATGAGTTATGTGCAATAGTACCGTATAATGCATCTTACAACATATATTAGAAATGGCCGTTGTGTACACCAGGATTGTATTAAATAACTGTATAATGCAGTGACAGTATCTCTGACTCAGGAAGTCTTCAAATGATTATACGTTGGATGGCTGCCATAAGAGCATTTGGAGGAAGCGTTACGGTGAGTGTACTGTTCTTGTCTTTATCAAGCATGCAAGCTACTGTTTCCTTGGGGATTGTTGTTTTCAATTTTTTAGGGTTTTTTTCCCTTTGTATTTATTTTTCCTTTTTTCTGTTTTCCTCTTCAGCTGAAACTGATCATACTGAATTGAGTGCCAGAATTGTGGAATCATAGAACTGCCTGTCTGGAACAATTTCATATTCTTAAAAGCTTATAAGAGGAAAAGATTATTCTTGATCATACTACAGTTCTTTCCTAAGTTCTTTCACAGTAGCTGTTGTAGGAGACTTCATTGAGACTAATAGCTAATGTCCTAGTGAATATGAGGTTTGTGAGACAAAAAGCTTGAAAAAGATAGTTGTATTGGTTTGGAAAGGACATTCTAGTTCCATAGGCAGCAGCTTGCAGCCTATCTGTCTATGAGTCCATTCCTGCTTACAGCTGAATCAACAAGGAATAGGCTCCAAACTTGTGTCTGAAAAATAGGCTTGAGTCCACAGCTTCAGGTGCACAGTAGGAGACTTGCCCGATCCCCAGGAGTCCTTCACTAACCACAATCACAGTAATCACTGCAGTTCTAACAAAAACATGACAGAATGACAGAAGCTAATAGCTTATTATATATTGTATGAAAATGGCACAGAGAAATTGTGTTGTGGTGGCCTCCAGAGATGAGTGTAAACTAATGGGGATACTTCTGGCTTCCTGATCGCTCATTTGAGATACAAAATTATCAGGGAGAACTCTCAACTAGTGGAAAAAATAGAGGAAAAAAAGGAAATAGTAGTATGTGTCCACCTTTTCTCATTCAGTCATGCAAAAGACCCCATGAAACTGTTTGATAGAGATTTCTCAGGCAAATGTCTTCAAGAACCAATCACAACAACAAAATACTGAAACAGGTGGCCACACACATTTCTATACTCAATAAGGAATGTATGACATCATACTGTAGCAGATGCTGGACACATTGTCATGGCATTTTAATACTTGGCTATCCCTTTTTGCAGATTGTTGCTTGTTCCACCAGAAATAAATGTGATCTCTATCTGTTAGTCTGTGAAATGCCTTGGAATAGGAAATGAACAAGTGACTGCCTGATGTGGTCCCTTGTGTTTGGATGCCATATCTAAGATAAAAGATTTTAGAAGTGAAAAATGTGCCCTCCATTGTCTTCTGGGCTCAAAGTCTGCTGTGTTTATCAACTATAGTATGATAAGATTTTCCTTTATTGAAACAGTTCAAAGAACAGGTTCTTAGTGTTACAGGAACAGACAGCCAGCGGTGTGCTGGGCTACATCAAGAGAAGTGTGCCCAGCAAGGCAAGGGAGGTGATTCTCCCCCTTTACTCTGCTCTTGTCAGACCCCACCTGGAGTACTGTGTGCAGTTCTGGAGCCCCCAACACAAGAAGGACATGGAACTGCTGGAGCGGGTCCAGAGGAGAGCCACGAAGATGATCAGAGGGCTGGAGCACCTCTGCTATGAGGACAGGCTGAGAGAGTTGGGGCTCTGCAGCCTGGAGAAGAGAAGGCTTCCAGGAGACCTTATAGTGGCTTTCCAGTATCTGAAGGGAGCCTACAGGAAGGCTGGGGAGGGACTATTTATAAGGTCTAGTAATGTCAGGATGAGGGGGAATGGGTTTAAGCTGGCATAGGGGAGATTTAGACTGGATGTTAGGCGGAAGTTCTTTACAGTGAGGGTGGTAAGACACTGGAACAGGTTGCCCAGGGAGGTTGTGGATGCTTCCTCCCTGGAGGTGTTTAAGGCGAGGCTGGATGAGGCCTTGAGCCAGCTGCTCTAGTGGGAGGTGTCCCTGCCTATGGCAGGGGGTTGGAGCTGGATGATCCTTGAGGTCCCTTCCAACCTAAACTATTCTATGATTCTATGATTCTAGGAAAGTCTACAGAGAACTGCACAGTCAAAGCCTAAGAAATACTCAAACACAAATGTTAAATGCACATGGGTTACCTTAGGACCTGAGGAATATATGTGAAGTCAGGTCCAGCTGTGTCCTAAAGTAGACAAAAGCTTTTCCAATATGGCCACGTTGTGGAAGGGAAATTAATCGATGCAAGATGCTATTTTCCAGAATTAATATTGGTTATTAATTTTGCTATTCAGAACTCTCACCACCCCCAACCACTCATTTTAATAATATTTCAATTCTTACATGGTCATGGAAACATTCTATGGATAATATCTAGATCTAGTAATAACCAGCAAAATATTTGAACAATAATTGAACTGGAAGAGGAGGTTCCACTTGCAGTCAATATGCCGCTTGCCCAGTAGATGGGCTCAAGGAGCTCTTTCTGCTCTATGGCAGAAGGCAATAGAGAATCACAAAGAGGCATTTAAGCATTTACTCACAGATTATTATTATTACCCTCGCCGGGGCTAGCCACAGTCCAGACAGTGCCCAGATGCTTTCAGGGGACTCTGTCTTGTTGGACGTTGAGACTTGAATCTTCCTGGCTCCTGGGGAAAGGACACAGACAATCTCTGACCTTGTCTCCTGGCTTCTTCTGGACGATCTGTATATATGTCCAGGAATACTAAGCAGGACTTTCAGGTGCAGAGGCAGGATGTCCTGCAGTCTCAGCATGATGTCATGCTGGCCACACAGGCTGATCATGTGCAGGCATCTACTACTCCTGGTAAGTCGCGGCAGTGGAGTTTACCAGGCAAGCAATAAGGCAGTGTGCAATAGCAGCACAGCTGGGCACAGCAGAGAGAGCACGGCAAAGAACAGGGAAGCAAAGCAGGGAATCAGAAGCACATTGTTCACCTGCATATCTCCTTTTATCAATGTGGGCAGAGATTAATTGCCCTTTGGACACAAGAATAGCCAATCAGGATGGCAGTTAGCCAAACCTTACCATATTAGGCAAAGCCACAGGCTTGCTTTTCCCTAATTTGGGAAAAGCACAGGCCTTGCACTAGGCAGGCACAAGCTAAGTGTGTGTACCTCACACCACACCCTGGGCAGGACAGATTCGGTGGCTCCAGGTTCTTTTGTGTCCATTTCCTGCGCTTGCCTCTCTGGTGGAGCAGGAAAGCATGCCTAGGCAAGGCAGGACATGTATAAGCCTATGACAACAGGTCAGTGCTGTGCCACCTAAACAACTTAAAGCAAACCACATGGCAAATAATATTGGCATCCAAAAGATCATTTCTGAATAGACACTTCCCTGTGTTATTGACCTACTATTATCAGTTGTGATAAATATTAACAGAGTCTAAAGTATGGGTGAGTCTTGAGTCTCTAAAAGCCATTTGTGAGAAAGTGCAGAATATATGAAAGGTCCAATAAAATTATTCTGTGTTGGAGTATTGGTGTGGGGACTATAAGTGTGTACTCTAAACTGCAGATTTCTGTTAGCACCAGATCTTCATGCACATATATGCGCGTATTTGTGAATGGCCTACACCAAGAAGACAGTGACATCTGACTGTGTCAGTTCAGAAAATGTGAAATCTACCCCAGGAATCATAATTATTCATATGCCACTGCAACCCTAACAGGATCAGCATGTCTTTAAAACTGCAAATAAGCAGTTGATTGTGTAGTGTTTGGTTTGTCATGACTCATGACTGACTCACATTTCTCTTGCAGACGTAGCTAGCACCAATCTCGGAAGAGATGACTGGAGATAAGAAATAAGAATCTTGGAATCCAGTTGTAGGATTGGTAATGAATTTAAAAGCCAGACAATAGGGATTTTGAAGGACCTGCTATACAGGTCACAGTAGCAGCTGAATGTCTGTGTCATACTGGCATCTGTGGAAATTTGGAATCTAACGACTGCAGAGAGTTTCGACTGCAGTTGATTAGTGCCATGACCAAAGCCCATGAGACTTATGGGTTTAAGTTAATATTAAAAAGATCTACAATACCTGCTTGTGTGCCACCCATCTTAAAATAGCTAAGAAGTAGCCCTCTAGCCGCAGCAAATGATCCAGAGCATGTACATTAGGAGCCAAAGCAGAAAGTGTGAGAAGTTAAGACACGGAGCACATGAGGCAATGCAGGAGTCTCAGATACCGATGTCATTAGGATGAGGTGGTGTAGCTCAAAAGCAGGAGAGCATCCAGCACTTCACTCTGTTTCCCACATGTAGCATGCACATGTCCCAGGGCATCTTCAAAAAGCAATCCACAAAGCTCAGGAGTTAGTTAATGGTAGAAGAGGTGGTTAAACTCCAGTCCTTCATTACCATTAAAGTGCCTCCAGCAATCTTGAGTGCTACATCCAGACACAAGTACTTCACAGAGTGGAATTCACATCCAAGAGTCTAAGTTATCCAGACAGTGCACAAATTGGACTGAGCATCTTCATCAGTCTCAGAGGATGCAAGTCATCTTCCAATAGTGTGTTGACCTCCAGGCATCACACAGGAGAGGGCCAGGGCAGCCACAGCACGTCCCTCCAAGTGAAGTCTCTAAGCAGCCAGGAAGGCAAGCACTATGAGTTAGAAATATGAATCTGCAATAAATTTTAGGATGCAGTTTGCACCCTACTATCTGCTGCTCTGCTATTGCCACGTCACTACCTGCTGTCAGAGGATCACCCGGCACTGGAGCCATCAGCACTGCTTCTGTAATAGCGTTGCTGGTATGTTCCATGTCAGTTCACACTCATGCAGCAGCTCATAGTTAGCCTGCATTAGACACAAATTGTGACAATAATGTCAGACACCACTGAGTAGAGAGCAAAATGTTCAGAAGGTTCTTTGTCAGCTCAAAGCAACCTTGAAGGTTTTGATTCATTCCAAGGGTTCTGCATATGCAGCAGTTTTGTATGCTGCTCAGTAATGTGTGTCGGAGGCATTTTATTGGAAGCTCTTGCAGGGCATGCCAGCTGTGTGATCAAGTAGTCTGAAAAGTTCAGCGATTGCACTGCTGCTCGCTTTCAAGGAATGAAGCCATCAGAAACGATTTAGAGCCCAGCTCGCTCCTTAATGCCAAGTTTTGTCCATGCTGAGATGCAGAATCCCTGAGGGCTTGGTCTTATAACGTGTTAGTGAGTAAAGCTTTAAAAAGTTGATGTTTTATAAAATCTATTTGACTGATAACACTGCCCAGTCACCTTCCAAGCTTCCTTGACTGTCCTGCATCTCTCATTCTGATTTCAAATGGGTTTTGTTCTTCAGGAGTACACAATAATTCCCAGTGGTGATTATTACTGATAGCTTATAATGGAGTTTGGCTGTGTTGCTCCTGGTTTTCTAATCAGCTTAGCAATGATAGAATTCCTGTCAGAGAACTGCATAAAGCCTATCTTGCGTTGAAAACTAGACAAGCAAAACATCTCCCCATAAAATATTTTAATGTACTTTATCACAATAAAGAGATGCTCACTTTTCACCAATGAGGCCTCTTGTCTGGTAATCCTTAGAAGTCAGGCAAAGGAATGCATGAATTAGTTACCACAAGGCACATTTACACCACAGTAGCTATTCTGCTGGGAGAGCCTGAGAGAAAGTTTTCACCACCAGATGTGAGATAGCTTAGCCTGCACTCACCAAGGCACAAAACATTTGACACTTCCCCACAATTTAAAGAACATTCACTGCAGAGTGACTGATACTTTGCAAAATTGCAACTTCTCTTGCCTGCTAGTAAGTTGTTTGTGTTGTTGCATTCCAGATATCAGAGAGGTTACCATCAAAGTGGTCTGCTCAGGATCCCTAAATGCTGTAATTGGAAGTCAGAAATGAATGTTTGGTTGTAGTTTTGGATTCATATCTATCAGATTCAAGTTTCTCTACTGCAGTGGTCACAGACTTCCTGGTGACCTTTAGCAAATCGCTTTGGCTCCAATCCTCAGGGATAATTAGTCCCACACTTCCACTGAATTGATGATTAATCATCTTTGAGGATCTAGGATTAGTCCTTCATTTCCTCAATTGAGGAACAACAGCAGGAGGCATTAACAGTCCTCTACACTTTTTGTCTCCACTGCCTGTAGTCTTTTGGAGTATAAACTACAATTACGGCAGTGACCACAATGTAGTGTAGATCTACCCAGTTTTGTAGTAGGTGTTTTTGTGGTTGATTTTTTGTTTGTTGTTGTTTCTCAAGATGATAAGCTCCATGTTGGGAGAATATACTACGATGCTCTGTAGAGATAGAATGCATTTTTCTCCTCTGATGACCGTCACTTTGAAACCAAACCAACTCATTAAAAACTGGTAAAAAATGCCAGCTAATGACTGTCAAATTCAAATGTTTGCCCAAAGGAGGGTTATTTGCCACTTTTGGTCAGCATTTGGTGAGGAATGAAGCTCTCTCCATGCCACTGATTTTGGATGTTCATGACTAAAACAATGAACCTCTATCTGCTGAACTGGATGCATAGCTACTCTGAAAGACTCTATACTTAGTTTCATTCTAGGCACAGACCATTTAATGTTTGTAAATCAGAGAGAGGATTAATTTAAAACTTGGAATGGATGCACTTTTTCTGTCTGTAATTTCTGTAATCATCCAAAAACCTGCATTTCAACATGACAAATTGGTTTCATTCATTATAATAACCTACATAGGGCTGGGGCATCTTCCATTTGGGTTTCATCTCTCTATGAAAAGGCAGTTTCTGCAAAATAAAAGTTGTGACTCCGATGTCTCCACACAGGAAGGGGCAGTTTTATCACTGTTCCTTTCTAGTCCTCTGCCTTCAGTGAACCTCATTTTCTCTTTGAATCTCCTCAACATTTTTTTTTTTTTGCAGTGAGGAGTATTCTCTGCTCAGACTGGAGATTTTTGAAGGGCCTCTGTGTCAGAGATAGTGGTTGGAATATTTATATCTGCCACTTTAGGCTTCCTTTTCTGTCAGCAAAGTGAATAAATGTATTAATTGTAAAACGATAAAACCTCTGACCTCACAGTGCCTGTGTTTCATCACTGGTAGTAAAGGCAGCCCCAGGTGCTGTGGAGTAGGTACTTAGCATACAAGGTAAGGCAACACCGTCTCCACCAGTTGGAGTTACAAAGATTAGGAATTTTTTCTATCATCTAACACTGGTTTTGTTTGTTTCTAAACCTTCTCATGACTTCTAGGACTGCAGTTTCACTAGGAGTCTAGCTATTTCCTTCTCATACTAGTTTTTATGCTGTTTGCAGCATCATTGTTTCCTGGGCAGGCTCTCTAGTTGGTGAAGGGACAGACATATCATAAGCAATTGCTGGTTTTTGAGCTCCTTTGCTGTGGAGAGATAACTATGCTTCTCTAGGTTGCTGTCTTTTCACTTTCAGAGATGAGAAAGCAATATGACCAGCCACAGCAGATAAAATGGCAAATGGGTTTCCCCTTGTATCTGAAGAGAAAGGAGAGGGAAGGTTCTTCTGCAGATGCATTCTTTCAACTGGGCTACAAGGATGATTGGGGGACTGGAGGGCATATCTTATGAGGAGAGGCTGAGGGACCTGGGGCTTTTTAGTCTGGAGAAAATAAGACTTAGAGGGGATTTGATAAATGTTTGTAAGTATCTGAGGTCTGGCCAGGAGCCGGGGGACAGGCTCTGCTCACTTGATCCCTGTGATAGGACAAGGAGCAACAGGTGTGAGTTGCAGCAAAAGAGGTTCCACCTCAACACAAGGGGGAACTTCTTTACTGTAAGGGTCACAGAGCACTGGAACAGGCTCCCCAGGGAGGCTGTGGAGTCTCCTTCTCTGGAGCCTTTCAAGGCCTGTCTGGATGTGTTCCTCTGTGATCTGTGTTAGCTAGTATTGTCCTGCTCTGGCAGAGGGGTTGGACTCGATGATCTCCTTGGGCCCCTTCTAACCCCTAATATCCTGTGATCCCGTGATCCCATGAACTGTACTGGTGTCCTCATGTGAGGTCTCTGTGGCAGGGCACTCCAAAATCCCTTCTTCTCCCCCTCCATCTCTGGAGGTTTGAATAGGGGAAGAAGAAGGCGTGAAACTGCTTTCCCTCCTGCCTTGTGGGCTTGGAGTTGGAAGAGAAAAAGGCAGCCTTTTCCACACGTGTACTTACTCATGGGAAAGCCCACACTGGAATCAGCTGGTGACTGGCTGGATACTTTGTACCCAGTATATGTATATGGCATAGACATATTGTCTAGGAAGATTTTAAATAGAATGAGGAAAAAAGTGTGCACAGTTCTCACTTCACACCGATCTCTGCAGTTCCACTCTAGGGCCACTCTTGCATAGTTTGTGCCACTCCCCCACAAGTCTGCAAGTTTAGCAAGTCCTTAGGTCCATTAGAAAGAGAGCTGCCAGCGACACCTGGACCTGGCTTTGCTTGGACCACCACATCCTGGCTTCCTGCTGGAAGGACCCTGCCTCTCTCTCTGCCATAAACTGCTGCTGTTTGTAGGAACAGCAGCAGCAGTTTGCCTTTTTTCCCTGCCCTGCTAAGACAGCACCTCTCCATGATCTTTGCCTCGTAAAAGCTGTGTATGCAGACTCTTTGGGCTTTGGTGGGTTTTATTTACATCAGACTGAATGCCGTGTGGATCCACAACTGGATGTGATGGCTTGGGTGTTCCCCACCCCTCCCCACTTTAGAAATCACCCAGACTAGACTCAGCCAGCTCTGGAAATATGAATGAAGCTTATATTTACAGCTAGCACAATATACAAGCAGATATTTACAGTATATACAGATATATACAGAAATATACAAGTTAAAAAGTAATACAGAAACACAACTTCCCTCCCAGAAACCTGAGTCCCCAGGAGGGGCTCCCAACCACCCCTTCACCTTCCCCCTACCCCTCTCAACCTTACCCCAGTCCCAAGGAAGAATAGAGGTTTGGCCAGGGGGTTAGGAAGCAAAGTGGATTAGTCCAAAATGAAGGGTGAGGTTAGAGAGTAAGATGCAGCTCAGCCAGTTCCCCAGTCCCAAGCGAGACTCCCAAGTGGAGTGAATATCTGTGTTTTGATTTTTGGTTTTATACATCTCAGCAAGCCTATCAGCGAAGCAGACATCACCATTGTTTTCCTTTCACAGCCTGTAATCTAGTTCTTCTCACCAAAACATTCTAGCTAGCTTCAAACTAGCACACTGGATTATAGCTTGCAGTTTCAGAGGCTGCTGCAGAGATTCAGCAGGGACAATCTCTACGTTCCTACTTCATCTCCATGAGTAAAATCTGCTGTTCCCTAGGTTCTCTGTTGAGCCTGATTTGTAAGTGGGGTAAAGCTTTTTCCCCTCTCTGACTTTCCTAAATTACTAAACCTGCCCATAAGCATCCTTGTGAAGATTCATGACTGTATTAGAACCTGTAAATAAAATTTAACTAGTTTGTATATAGTTTAGGGGTGGGCTTTCAGGAAAATAAAAGTAACTATATTTTTGTAATTCCTGCCTTGGCCAATTATTTACCCCAACCAAGTCAATCCTTCAGAAAAGGTTAAGGTTAATTTTCTAATAAATGTGGCCTCTTCATTAAGCAAAATTAATTCTATCTACCAGAATTTAACAGAAATACTTAATCTTGATCCTCTGCTGGTATGCAATACTAAATTAAAGATACTATATTCAATGACAGAAGTATTTCTTGGGCAGAGGAGCTTATATTTGTTTGAGGAGTTTTCAATGAGCCTGACAAGGCCTGACTAGGATGTACTTTTAAGTCAGTAATAGAGCCAGCTGACTTTTATGTGGCCTGGCAATAATTTCACAGATTTTTTTTTGCATATATCTTCATAATTTATAGAAGCAGTACTAAAATCCATGCATTAGTTAAAGGCCTTCATAGTCAAAGGACACACATCCAAGGCTGTGGTTCACTGGTATCTTAAGACATTGCCATCTTCCCCATCTCTAGCCTATGCACCACAAGGCAGTTCTCCTACAGTTGTGCTCTCAGGGCTGTTTGTGAGGGTGTGCCATGAGTATGATATGGAACTAAACCATGCTCAAAACTAATTCAAAAAGTACGTCTTTGTTCAGTTGCCTTCTCTAGTCCACTAGAAAGTGGAAGAGTGGCACTCCAGCTGTGAGAAAGAGCAGCCCATTGGAAAATGACTTGTGGAGTTCATCCATCAGTAATAACATCTGATGTTCTTCAGAGGTGAAACCACTAATGTCTTTTTGACTGAAGCAATACTGAGTAAGAGGATTTAACTCACAAAACCTCTGAAAGAGACATTAAAAGTCCAAAGGAGCAGAATTGTTTTCAGGAAGTAAATTCCCATGATGAAATTATTGTTTTGCTTTGACCACTTTGTTCACACATTCTTGTTTGTAAATTAATATTTTTCAATGCTAACATATTCAGATACAGGACAATAGGGTGACTTTGGACTTAATTTTGCTTATATTTTAGGAATATTTGGACAAAAATCAAAGAATGTTGGTATCTTGCTCTGTAATTCAAATGATGTAAATTCATTCAAAAGTGCAAATGATGTAAATTCTAAAGTGCCTGTTTTGAATGGCCTTTCTCAATAAAAAATTGAGGTTGTCACAAGTACTTGTTACCATTTGTACTGAAACCTTTATTACTCAGCTCTTCCTCCCTGAAATGTCTTTAATGAAACCAGGCTTATCAGCCTTCTGCTACCTGTTCCACCACTGAAGAACAGGATATTCTATGTCAGGATCTTGTTTTGTTCTTACTTGCACCAAGCATGAAATCCATTGCAGGAGACAATTTGGGCCAAAGAATCTAAAGATATGCAGAGTAACTGTGTTATCTTGTCTAATTTTCTTGCACAAAGAAACATAACAAAGCAATGAAAACTGAAAAGAGCAGGATTTTAGGTGCATGCTTGATAAATGGCAGTCCCAAAGTGGCACAAACATTTAAAACATAGTGTAAGATATTGAACTGGCATTTGAATTCCACATCACCACATTCCATTTAGAGGAACTGATGCAGATTCACAGGACTTTTCTGTGTGCAAATCTATTTAGAACCCCTTTATGCCACACTTGGTATCCTGTTATAAAGATACCCTGCCGGTCTTTAGCATACGCCTTGCTTCTTCAGTGTATGAGCAAAAAGACACTGGGATTCATGCCCTGAAATTGGTTTTAAAATATCAGGCTGAATATCTGAGACCTCAACTTCAAAGATCTCTCTGGTTTCCATTAGCTTTGTGCCTGGATCTTGTGTCATGCCCATGCTGACAAGATCAGAGGATATCTGAGGCAACCAGTGAACTTAAAAGTTTTTCTTGTACTGGTCTACCTCCTCAGTAGTTTTAACAGAATGTTAAAACCTAGACAAGAAAGGGTCAGCGAAAACATGTCTAGAGTTGCATTTTGAGTAACCATGATACTGTAATTTCCTTAACAGAAGTTGGCAACTTCCCACCCAAGGGAAGTGTTGACAACTTTCATCAGTGACGGGCCCATTTCATCCTCACTAGCCCATAACTAAATTCATTGTAGTGCCAACTTTCTCATCTCTGTTACAAAAACAGTTGATGGGCTTTTTTATAGTGGAGATTAAAATCTTCTACACATCTACAAGGTAGAAAAACTCTTTTTTTCCCCTTCCACTTGGCATTATATAAGTAAAAAAGAAATCTGCACATTTTTAATTACTCAATTTCTGTGTCTGTTGTTGTTGTTGCCAGAAGGTAAAAAAATTGGAAAGTATGGTTATTATAATCTTGCCAAAGTTTTCTCATCTGCCTAGTTGGAAGGTATGCCAAATAATAAGACTAAAGGGTGTTTTTAAATTTATTCTTACATTGTGTGAATATGATTAACTGCTTTCCCCTTCTCCCCCCTCACCCCATCTCAGCAGCTCTTTCTCATAATCCTGCTGGCAAAGAATTCATTGATAATAATGCGAATTTGAGTGCTGAAGTTACAGTGTTAGTCAGATTAAACATCTCTAGAAGTCTTAAGAATGTTTCCACTTACTCTGATTTGCCTACCATGGATTGTCAACTTTAAAACAAGGATCTTTCTTCAGTTAGCAGTGAGTAATACAGCCAGCAGTGTCCTGCATTCTCTTGCAGAGAGCTGTGCACAAGCTCACCAGGGCACACTGTAAGCTTTCCTGGTGAAGTCAATGCAATAGTGGTGTTAAAGCGTACCTGAAAGCACATTGAGTCACAGGGAAATGTACAGCTTAGCATGTATGTAGGACTGACGCAGCCCAACTGCACAAATTTGCACAGTTATACAGGGATGTAGACAACAGCCACCTGCAAGAGTGTGCTGGTTTGAGGCTAATTGGAATATTTTAATGAGAGAAATTAGATCATTGCTTGTGAAAAGAAACTAATGATGACGTCTGTATCATTCATTGGTTTACTGAAAGGGATAAAAAGCCAAAATGTAAATAATCTCTCCCACTCTGGTCTGTGATACTGGATCTATTCACTTCCCCTTAATGCCACTCAAATATCTTTCCACTAATCATGGCTAACAGAAAACTTCGTAAGCTTTGCTGCTTGTTGTGTTTGTCTGGAAAAGTAGACAGAGAAAGAGAGAGGTAACTGCTCTTCTGAGCAATTTCTTTATCCAGAAAGGAGTTTGGATTTCTGTATTATTTCTAATCTGTGTATTGTCGCGGGCGGTCGGCGCGAGCGGGACAGGACGACACATGAATATGATGCAAATTCAAATCCAACTTTAATAGGGAAGCTGTGCACCTTATATACTATTCAGAGTCCCGTACATACGACCACCTACCCAGCATGCATACAATGATTGGTCAATCTATCTTAATCACGCGTCTTAAGCAGAGTAATAATTGGTAGAAGCAATAGTCACTCTTCTACGTGTAGCTACTGTTATCAGACACCTGTTTCTATTTTGGCAGCAACCGTCCTGTTGTTTTGTGGGAAACAACCTCTTGTTTTGTGGGAAAGTATCCTGCCTCTGCAGGCATTGTGTAACATTCACAGTGTCTTTGTCCTTTAACTGACCTATCTTGCTTCTTTATAATCATGCAGTACAGCCACGCCCCGACAGTGTATAATTGGAAATACTTGTAAATATATGTGTATATATGCTTGTAAGTTTCACCATCCTGTAAATATAGCTTCACCTTACTTCCAAGCCATCTGAGCTAGTCTAGTAAATTTCAGTAGCATGTGTGGGGAAACTTCCTAACTCACATCAAAGAGAAATTGTGAGTTTCTGACTCTGTGGGCTGCTCTGAAGGTGTGATATTTACTCACCTTCCATTTTTGACAAATGTCAAATTGAAAGTGATTCTACTGCTAGAATACATTGATGATATGTCAGTGTTTTCTGTCTGTTTCCTGTATTCTGGAATGAACTAGCACAGGGTTTAAAAACTTCTGAAACTTGACTGTCAGAGTATGGAACTGCAGTCTGCTAAGCTACCAAGCTGCCAAGTGATTGTCAAGCTTGCCAAGTTTCAACTGTTCAGTACTCCAGATAGATCTCAATTTTGGTTCTCAATGAGCCTATATAGGATTTACCTTCACTGCCCATTTGGTTTCAGAAATTATTGATCCTTAGCAAAGCCCTCGGGGACATAGAAGGCAAAATTACATGCTTCTCCATTTAGAAAGGAATTTATTGACTCAGGAAGATGAAATCAACATTGTTTCCCGGATTGAAAGCGTCCAACAAGTAAGTAGTATGCAGTTTGGTTTATACCTACACTTACATAGGAGTAAGACGTAATTTCTCAGCAGACTACTCATTCTTGGGTTAAATGCTGGAATAAACGCTCTTAACATTTCTTGAAGGAGCTAAAATGACTGCAGTCTTTGTGACTACAGTACCACAGAACAAAATAGCTGACATTTAAAGACAGATCAGAACTAGCAAATCAGTTTAGCAGGTGAAAACATATTGATTCTTTGAACAGAATAGTTTGTCCCTCTACAAAAGATCTGCCATCTTTTATTGCAGAGGAACCTTAGTAGTTCATTTTATCGTTTTCCTTACAAATAAATAAATAAAGATGTAATTCATTAAATCAGTTCTTTTTTTTTCCAAAGCCCTTGCACTAGCAGGAGAATGAACAAGTTTTCAATGTAAAGTCCCTAATACTATAATTAATCACTCACAGAGGATTTAATACAAAGTGCTGCTGCCATTACTCACCTGCCATTACTATAGTTTCATTCATTTTATAGAATATATCAGAGTACATTAGTCTGATGTATTGTTAAAAATAATTATAGTGTAGTCACACTCTGGAAAGCAGATATGCAAAAATACTGTCTTCCTATTCTACAGATCACTTCCCTGTGTGCATAGAATCAGATCTGCCTGCTTTGTAACTGAAGTACTCTTTTCTGTGTGTTTCGGTTCACTTTATATACATAATATCATTAAAATGCAATGAGTCGAATCCCTCGAGGGCATTCTCCACATGGTGATCACAAACCTGGGGTCATGGAGCTGTGAGCAAAGTTTAGAAAAGCACAGCTGGAAGATCTTAAGGCTGATGAATCTTGAGTGAATTCACAGCTTGACTTTCTGTAGACATCAAAGCAGACATAATGAGCAGAGAAGCTAGTCTGAGTTTCAGAAGGCAGGCAGGATTTCCAGGGCTGGCAGAGCACATCTCATATTGATAAAGGGTATGTGTTTGATCTGAAAGTAATTAAGATATACTATACATGGAATCTCCAAATGCTATTTTACTCAAGCTGTAAAACAAAGCTGTAGTTGCCCAGTTCTACATTTTATTATTCAAGAGCCTTCTTTCCCTGAGGTGACTCTCTTAATCATGTTGCTTCATTTCTTTATTAATTTGTCTAACCTTGTAATTTTCAGTGTGTCACCAACTCAACTATCGATACAAGTTAGACATTCTTATTAGATTTACAGGCCGATTTCAACTTAAATCTGAAAACATATGACAGTTTGTTGTTACAATCAAAAGTGATGGCATAATAAGTTATAAATCAGTTCCCCCTTCCTAAAAAGTTACATACTGGGCAATTTCTCATGAGCCAATAAACATCATCACTTCAGGTCATATTTTTGCTGAGCGTATGCTCTTAAGGCATGTCACAAAGAGCTATTACTGAGTCTTTCAATGCCCGTTAGCTGTAGGAGGCATATGCAGAATGCAGAGTATCTTCTCACTTTTGCCTTACCTGCAGAGTACTTCTCTAAATTACAGTTGCAGGACAATATTTTTGTTCTAAACCCAGCAAGAGTTGAAATAGGCAAAGATCTGCTCACCAGGGCAATATCTATCCTAGTCTTCTTGTTCGTACCCTAAATGCAGGCATAGAAGCTGCTAAGGTCCAGTTTGAATCCTGTTTCTACTCAGCAGCTGCTTAAGCATAATTCATGTCTGCTTTGTCTGCTTGGCTTTCCACACACTGTTCTCAACATTCCTCAAGTCATGCTTCTGTGTAAGCTCAAAAAGACTTTTATTTTGAGTTGCTAATATGCCAGATGTCTAGCTTACTCTTAAGTCCAGTTGGGAACTATAAATCAACTAATTCTTCATATTCTTCCTAGATAAAAAATGACACACAGAAGTGACAGCAGGTGCTCTTTTCACAAATAGGAGTAACAAGTATGTTTATCTTTTTTATACACTAACCTAACCCTCTTCACATTCAACCAGCAAATTACATGCTTTGGTTCAGTTCCTTCCTACACCTCAGGCAGGACTGCAAAATGAAATTGTCTGTACCTTGAATGAATGAAGTGCCTGTTGATCACTTGCTGTTGTTCTACTTTATTAAGAATGTAAGTGCTCCAGCTGGGTATCTGAAGTTAGCTGCTATAGGTCTGGGTTTCCCAGAGGAATAAAGCCAATGTGGACTTCCTGTACAGTCACCATCAGAGACCAGTAAAGACAGACACTCTTTTTTTGGGACAGCAACAAATTGGAGGTGTTTCTATGCAATTTCTTCTTTGCAGTCGTGTTGCAGAAAGGGTCCTAAAGAATGCTTTAGCACAGCCCCCCAGCACTTTCTGTAGGACTGTCCCTGCAGAAGTTACTCTGCAGGGATGCCACCCTGTTGGGAGCAGCAGAGAGTGTAATTTCTTAATTTTTTTTACACACGGCTGAGTGATGTTGAATGGAAAGTTGATGGAGTCAGAGAGCAGGAAGTAAACTTGTATCACAAAGACTACAGCTGATGTGAACATGTGATAGAATAGAATAGAATAGAATAGAATAGAATAGAATAGAATGGACTCAACCAGGTTGGAAGAGACCTCCAAGATCATCCAGTCCAACCTATCACCCAGCCCTATTCAGTCATCTAGACCATGGCACTAAGTGCCTTATCCAGTCTCTTCTTGACCACCTCCAGGGACGGTGACTCCACTACCTCCCTGGGCAGCCCATTCCAATGGCAAATCACTCTCTCTGTCAAGAACTTCCTCCTAACATCCAGCCTATACTTCCCCCGGCACAATTTGAGACTGTGTCCCCTTGTTCTGTTGCTGGCTGCCTGGGAGAAGAGACCAACCCCCACCTGGCTACAACCACCCTTCAGGTAGTTGTAAACAGCAATGAGGTCTGCCCTGAGCCTCCTCTTCTCCAGGCTAAACACCCCCAGCTCCCTCAGCCTCTCCTCATAGGGTTTGTGTTCCAGGCCCCTCACCAGCTTTGTTGCCCTTCTCTGGACACGTTCCAGCACCTCAACATCTCTATAGTGGTAGTTCCATGGGATCACGCTGTGAATGTATGAGTCTCATACACTAGCATTTTTATTAAATAACTCTTATTTCCCCATAAATATTGCACCAAGCTCAGTAAGATGTAAGTATTGAAAATCATCTCTGTCAGCTAAGGTCATGGATGTTTTGTGCTTGTCCACAGATTCACAGAATTCATGTAGCTTCTGCCTGAATTTTTCTGTGTATTTCAAGATAGGCCTTGAGGAGAATTCTGTGTTTTGAGCCCACCTGCAGCACACAGACATTTGGGATAGCTGCCCTGAATGCTGAAAATGTACTTTGGTGGAAAATTCTTGCTGCAGTGAAGCAATGATTTAGCTGTAGGAAACATAGACAAGAATATCTGATTTGCAGTGCTAACCATTCCCCATCTCTGTGTAAAATAATCTCCTCGTAGAGGGAAATAGTCTTTAGACTAACACACCTGGAACCCCATTCTGCCATTTTTATAACATTCCCAGACAATAATTACTGCACTGATTGCTACATTTTTTTTAACATTATCGTTGCCTGCTCCAAGTGTTAGACTACACTTGTGGTGTCCCAAGTTGAACTGACTACCTTGTATGCATGACTGAAGAATCACTCCTATAAAGCTCTCCTTTGTGTTCTACCCCCTGTCTTGGGTGGGCAAAGACCAGTGTGGACATGTTGGTGGCACTCCAAGACCCAAGAAGGGGCCTGGCAGCAGCACTAAGCCTTCTGTTCCAGCAGCAGAGGAACATTTGTCAAGAAGGAAGGCAGTGGACAAAGAAGAGTGAGAAGTAGAGAGGCCATGGTGTTTCTCCCCATCTGTAGATGGAGGTGGCTACAGGTGGGGTTGAAGTGGGGCAGCAGGTGCTGTGCAGTGCTGGGGAGCTGGAGGAGGAAAGATGGGAAGCTGGTGTGCTTGGGCAGTGGCACGCTGGTTCTGGGGTTTTGGGAAAGGCTGATGTGTCAAAGAAAGGCAGCAGAAAGGAAAAGCAGGGCTGTGGGAGCAGATGGAAACCTGCAGCAGCTCCTGTCCTGAGGCAGTCTTCTAGAGGTGGAGGGCTGTAAGCATGCCCCAACTGCATACGTCTACCTTCCGGATAAATCCCATTCCCTAACTACTGCAACCCACCACAACAGCAGAAAAACTAACTGTGAAGGTGCTCACACAGCGCATCCTTGGCAAACAGCCTGAGTAACAACACCGGTATCACAAAAGTGTGAGGTAAACTGTCTATGTGCAGAACACACAAAGCCTCTTAAGGACATTTGCTCATGTTAACTCACCATGTTAAAGATGAAAGTGACCATCAGCCCCCAGCTGAGGGTGTTAGAGGGGAAGAGAGAGAGAGACCATCAATGGATTAAACAGTAGCCAGGGAACTTCAGAGAAAGCTTTAAAACAAAGGAATAGTGAGCCTGGAAAGAAATATGACAGAAGCATGAAAATGAGTGCTGAGGAAACACCAACAATAGTCAAGTGTGGTTTGACACTCCCAGAAGCTGCACTGCCCAATTTGCAGCCTCCACCTACATCAGAGCACAGTCCTTGGGCTCAGAGTGTGGGGCTTCTGCTCAATGGGTAGTGTGAGGATGTGGGGCACAACAGGTGGGACTCCACACACAGGATACACATAGCAAGGCTTGTGGAAGGACCTTTCTTCACCTGCAGGAGATGTGGTTTGTCTGTTGTGCTATTGACATTGACCTTGGATGTTATGTGTTGTTATCAAATCAAAAAGTGCTTCAGTCGGTATTTAGTTTAAATTATGAGAACTGAACAGTTTCCCCTGTTACACTGTTCAGGCAGTGGGTAGTAACACAGAACCTTTTCATTGAAGAGCACTGCTCTGCTGAAGAGGGTTGTTGTTTATCTAGTGGCTAGATAGGGAAACTAGAGGGAAACAGAGGCTGCAAAAATAATGCTTTGGCAAAGTCTTTCAAGTCATGCATTATATCACACACTTCTCTTAAGTTTAATGACCTTCCACAGTTGTTGTTCATTTATATAAATATATCCATGCCTCACATCCTCACTGAGATGCAATCTGGATTGTGAAGTATTCAAAAACTCCTTTCAAAATGGTTTTGCTTTCATTGCTTATTTAACAGAATTTGTTTTAATTAAAAATGGTCTATTTCTTTTAAAAAGTAGCTTTGCAATTCATCACAGAAGATACCAGAGTTGACTGCTGAGATTAAGATGTCATGTGCCATGTATTTGTAAATGCAACTTTGAGTTCTTCAAAAGAAAACTAAAGCTTCCCCCCCTCCTAAATAATGTAGTCAGGCTTGAAACGTAGTATCTAATGCTCTGTCAACTTTTTCCTTCAGGGGCACTCAGACACTCCACATTTTAGGTACTCTTCTGTCAAAATCTTTGGGCGCATGGGCCACCTATGCTCTCCCCATATTTGGGGGTACTAGACTTGTGATTTTGCCTATTATGGTATTGTTTGGCTGCCTGCCATAACCTGATTGGTCATTCTAGTGTCCAAAGGGCCATTAATCTTGTCCTGCAGTTGATAAATAGAGGCACACAGGTAAACAAGGTGCTTCTGCTCTGACTCCATTGCTGCAGCTTCTGCTCGCTCTGCCTCCATTGCTCTGCTCTCTTACTTCACCAACAGGCTCTCACTCAGGCCCCATGCTCGGGCCCCCCTTGCTCACGATCGCTCACATTCAGGCACACTCACTGATTATTAGATTCAGACTCACCAGCTTCTTGCTTATGCTGTCATTACGGAGCTCAGACTCCCAGCCAGCTGTGGTGAGTTAATCAGGACTTGATCCTGCATTGCCTGTTATTATCTAAGGAGCTCAGACTCCTGTGCAGCCATGTATGTCTGCTGCCTTATCATTGCCTGGTAAGCGCCATTGCTGCCGAGTTACCAGGAAGCAGACCCCTCTTGTCTGGATGCCATCAGCCTGCCAGCAAGCGTAAGAACCGTGCTCAGACTGCACGGCATCCTTCTCCTGCACCTGAGGTCCTGCCTATGAATTCCCTGGACAAAGCATCCAGAAGAAGGCAGGAGACAAGGGCAGAGATTGAATCCTTCACCAGGAGAACAAGGACAGAGACTGCATCATTTCCCCCAGACAGCTGGGAAGACTGCACCCTTTCCCCAGAAGTCAGGAAGATTCTCCTTTCCCCTGAAGCCGAAAGGATTCCAGCCTCAAAGTCCATGGGCAAAGCTCCCTTGAAGTTTGGATACTAGTAATAGGCTGTGACATGGCCCTGGAGGGTGATTGATGATTACTGCTAATTAATCAGAATTGTGAGTAAATGCTTTAATGCCTCTGTAATTCCTATTGCCTCCTGCCATAGACCAGAAAGAGTTTCAGCCCACTCTGCTGGGCAAATAGTATATAGACCCCAAGTGGCATTAAGCCGCGGGGAAACTCCTCTCTCTGTTTATAGTTGAATGTATGCTAGTTATTATAATACAGTTATTAATAAGTCAGAATGTGGTATTAATCCCATAAGGTACTTCATGACTGTGTAGATCCATTTTATATTAATATACAGTGGTTGGGGGTGGCGAGAGTTCAGAATATTGAAGTTAATAAATATATATATTTTATAAATATTCTCTCACACCAATTGATTTCTCCCCTTTGCCACAAATCGGCATGGGCGGCAGAATCCCCCTCCGTGACAATATGGAACAGGTTGCTCAGGGAGGTTGTGGATGCTCCTGCCCTGGATGTGTTCAAGGCTAGATTGAATGAGGCCTTGAGCAACCTGTTCTAGTGGGAGGTGCACCTGCCTATGACAGGGTGTTGGGTCTAGATGATCTTTGAGTTAACTTCCAACCTAAACCATTCTATGATTCTATGATTTCTCTATCAACTTAGGGCAGGATTTACTGTAGCGAGTATGCATAACACCTTGTATGTGCTGGAATTAGGTGACTTTGTGATTCTGCTGAAAACAAAGCCCCTCTGTGATTGTCATACTTTTTCAGACACTTAATAGCAATTTCTGCAAATATTCACACTGCATAAAAGTTGAGGTGTTTGTTGTGCTCTGATACTCTCTTGCTTAGAGGCTGCGTGCTTTTAGTGGCCAGTAGCACTATCTGTAGCACTTCTAAGCAGTCCATACCAGAAAGTGTGGCTTAAAGCTGAGGTCTCAGGAATTTTTTCTATTTTATTTCTTCTCTACTATCCTCATCTTCTAGTCTAGACTGATGAGCTGCACAGAGGAACTGAGATGAAAGAAAACAGAACAGAAAACAACAGAATAAAAGAAAAAGAGACAGTTGGCTAAGGCTTTTAGGGAAAAGGTGTAAGTATGAAAGCCAGTAGAAATGCAGTTGTAAGTGATCAAAAGACAAGTTTAAAATATAACACACATTAGAGAAGGCCAATTCCTGCTTGGAAAAGATTACTAGAAAGGAAAACATCCAGAAACCAGTGAGGGAACTAAATTTGCCCAAGAAGAGTTTCACCTGACTCTAAAAATGTCATGTCTGTAATGAGAAAGAAAAAGAACATTTAGGAAGCAAAGGAGATCTAATAAAAGACCTGTTAACTGCTAAACCAGACATGGACTCCCGGAAAACATAAACATAAAAAAGCCAGTGGATTCTGGTCACATGGGGACTGTGGTATTTATGCAGAAAATGTAATGTTTAGTGGGAGCAATCATATTGCCAGTGCCTGTATAGCATGAGACAGCTGAGACAGTGCCTGAGAGAAGCCATCAATCCGGAGTAGCTTCAGTGATGATTATCCCAGAGCTGGATGTGCTTTCCAGCCAAAGAATGGCTGTTGCTGAGATAGGCCAGAAAAGACACAGTTGGTAAGAGAGTTCCAACAGGTGCTTAAGGTTTGAAAGAGGAAAAAGTGGATGGCAAGCAATAAAGACAACATTTTCACTCCATGGATGCTGCTGGAAAGATAGCCTTCTTACAGGGACTGTTTGTTAGTTGGTAGAGTTGACTCCAGTGACCATAAAACTCCCTAGGAAGGCAGCTCGTGGTCTAAGATGTGTGTGAACAAGAAGAGAAAAATGAAGTGTACTTTGGTTTCTTGAAGGAGAAATGAATGATCCTGGCAGTTACATTTGGGCATGGATCACAGGATGTCAGGGGCTGGAAGGGACCCAAAGACATCATTGAGTCCAACCCCCCTGTAAGCTTCATCATGCAATGGAGAAAATGCCCCAGAAACCCCCAAAGATCTGTGAAAGGAAAGCATGAGCCACAGAGAACAGTACTGTAAACATCTCATCCAGTGCAGCACTTTGTAACTCTCACGGTTTTATCTTGTCATGGTTCCATGCATGCACCTTGGAAGCTCCCCTGTTGCTCCTAGGCCTTGGCTCTGCCTCAAGCAAGCAAATTAGAGAGAAGAAAAGCAGAGAAAGTGAGACCAACAAATCTACAGATATAACATGCTTAATTCTGTGGATAGCTTTGTCAATTTACACCAATATAATTACATTTTAGTAATGCACTAGAGTCACTCATGAAATACTGCTCTCATAATTATCTTGATAGGTACTCTAATTGGGATCAACTCCCTGAATTGTAAACAAAGGGTAACGATAAACATTAATATATCATATTAGTTCTTGGCTTACTGCTGAGACTGGTATTACACACAGGCTTATTTAACATCTTATTTAATGATCTGGATGAAGGAGTAAACAGAGCATTAAAAGAAATCCAAGGGCCAGATAAACTGGGACAAGGTGAGCACAGTGGAGGTGAAGATCTGATGAAGAGATGCTAAGGGAAAGGATGGCTGTAGGGTTAATGGAGTGGACCAGAGCTCAGCTTTCTGACTATGCCAAGTATAACTTCCCTGTATCCAGGATTTCAGTGGCATTAATTGATTTTTAGGCTCGCACAGATTCTTTGGAGGATAGGGGTGATGGCTATTCTGTACCTTGGATATCCGTGGGTTGCACCACTGAAAACTACACTTATTCTTCTAATTCTGCTTAATTTGAGGCACTATTTAGTGTAACACAGAGGAGGCACCAGGCAATGTCTTTTGTGACCTTACAGCACTATGGACAAATAAATACCGATGATTCATTAACGACATGGGAAAAACAAAACGAAGCGAAGTTCAGACTGAAAAAAAGGTAAGACACAGCATGTGAGGAAGTTCAGCAAAAGCAGAGATTCCCAGTAGGAGCATGAAACCAGGGTAACAGCGTAACAAGGTTTAGTGTGATGCGGAACAAAAAAATTAAAGCTAGTTGTCACATTGTGCACATTATGTCACATTATTACTCAGATGCATCTACCTGCAAAGCAGGGATCGAGCAAATGCCCTTTATGCTGTGGGCTGACAGGAGCCGCAACACTGTGCGAGATGCTGAACATCTTCCCAGAGGCAACTGACAATTTAGAGAACAACAGAAGTGGCTGGAAGGATGGAGGAGATTGGTGGCATAGATGCAAGCACACAAATATATAGATGTGTGTATGAGACTGAGAGAAAGAATGAACTCATTTGACGTTGTCAATAAATATTTGCAGGCCGTCAGGCAAATCTGTGTTTCATACACATGTTCTGAAAAGTGTGGTCGGGACTCTTCTTTTGGTCCATAACTTCATGAAATCATATCTTTGGTAAGTCCAAAACCCTGCACTGACAGTGTTTCCTTAATGTTTAAAATCCAGAGTTTGCTACTGGATTTTGCAAGGGAGCAAAATAATCCCTAAACAATAAAGATGATGAGGCACTTAGTGCCATGGCCTAGTTGATTGGATAGGTCTGGGTGATAGGTTGGACTGGATGATTTTGGAGGTCTCTTCCAACCTGGTTGATTCTCTGATTCTAAATTAAAATATTGTAATTCAACCCTGCAGAGCCACAAATCTCGAGGGACTTCCAGAAAACCAGGATGCAGTGGTACAGAGGTTTAACTATTCCAATGAGGGAGTTATGAAAACAAAACAGAAAGTATCTGAAATAGCACAGGAAATAATGCATATTATGGAACTGTAATAGTGTAGAAACTGCACAAGTAATGTTTTAAGTGAAATAAAAAAGTTCTCTCTGAGGTAATCCCAGCCCATAAAGCCTGGCTTCTTAGGAATTTATTTTAATCATGAAGTGTATTAATGTACATTCAAGAACATATGGCAATGATTTCATTTCAGAGAAGGAAAACTATACCATGAAACAAAACCCTTGCTACTGTATATTTATGACCTATTAAAATTCATGGACATCCTGCACTAAAGGAAATTGCTTTTGAAGTGATTACTTAACAATTCCTTCACTGGACTTTAGCTCAGAGATATAAATTATTCAGACTTTTGCTTCCAGATTATGGACACAGATGTTTCATAGAAATCACGGACAGTCTCTGTAGGTCTCGTATTGCAGCTGTGGCCAGTAGAAAAGTTTCAAAAAGTCTAATGCTCTGAGGTAACCAAGGCTATTACTTTCTCAAGTGTTAATTTATGTAAACATTTTCTCATACTTTACCTATGAACTTCAATCATTTTATCACACAGTACTTTATTACGATTATCTTGTAAAAAATCTATGAAGATGCACCTGATACAGCATCCAATTGTTACTCATGTAACAATGTTTTTCATTGTAAAATCCTGTTAATGTATCACCAGGTTGTATTTCTTCAGGCTGAGATTTTTTTCAGAGATTGAAGAGAAAACAAAATGAGAAGAAAAAAAGATGTATTATTTCCCCCAGCTTCCCTTTTTACTAAGGTGATCTCATGCACTGAGTCATGTATTTTGAATACCCTTTTTTAATTTCCCACGAAAATATGTTCAGGTTTGGGTGAGTTATAAGACCTAGACATTGAGACAGTAAGTCTGGGTTTATTGTGGGCTTGCTGGAATTAGGTAAATTCACTCCTTAAAGTCTTTCTGTGCTATACAAGCATCCATATGCTGACATAAATGTCTGTGGCACATTTGGTACAGCAAGTCAGTGCTTCCACTGTGGAGCTCAAAGTCCTGAGCTATATCTACCTGGCAGTTCCTTCTCCTGACTGCCAGCTTTGCTGTGACGCTGGACACCATCCCTCGTAGCACAATGGGCAACTTTATCATTGTTCAAAAGAAAGGTTGTAGTTGTTTTGGTGTCTAAGGGAAAAAGCCTCTCCAGATATGAATTCATAGGTGGAAGCTGTGAGAAGAGCAGTTGCTTCCCTGCATGCTAACACCCTGCATACCCAGCATTTAGGACAAGGAAAGAAGGGATTCTCTGTCCCCACTTCTCCCAGTCTGAGCAGTAGTCTGACAGTTTTTGAGGATCCCGTGTTTAAACCGTGATTGTCCCCATGCATAGGAGAAGGGCCTGGTATATACTCAGGGCTGAGTAATTTCCTTTGTAGCAGTCACTGTAGGAAATGTATCTGTATTTAATAATGATTACTGTAGAATTTAAGAAATTCAATAGTCTCAGTGAATGGTGATAGAACTTGAGGTAGTGATAAAAGCATTTTTATAAAAGGGCTTATTACTGAGGCAGTGCCACCTTTGAGCACTGAAAGTAATTGATCTTTCTTACCTACCAAACATATTGCACAAAATGGTATTTACAGCATTTCGTTATCTAACTGTGGAGACTTTTCACACCACATTCTCATGAGATAGGCACACTGAAATTGTTAGCACTCAGAGGATACTTGGAGAAGCATTACTGTTAAAAATCCAAAACCAAAATGAAGTGTTTTATATTGATATCCAGAGGAGAGGTATGTGGCTGAAAATACGTCTTGTCAGCTGCAGTTTTTGTTCTACATCAGCTCTACTTAAAATTTGTTACAGACAGCCAGGATGAGCTGAGTCTGCCTGCAAGGAGTACTTGTTCCCTTTTGATCTAAAGCAGATGTTACTTATTATCAGCAGAAGGCCTGTGTTGCATGCCAAACAAGTTGGTAGTATTCAGTAAAGGACATTGGCAAAGGTACACTGGAGAGGGGATAGGCACATATTATTTACTGCTGTCAAGTTGCCCTGTTTGTTTACTGCAGTTTTTATTGCATGAGTTTTCCAGGCTCAATACTATCAGTGAGAGGTGAAGTCAGAACTTGGTACTGCAACGTTGGCTCGCATATCACTTAGTATATTGTGCCATGTACTTAGGGCAAGCAGGAGTTTTGGGAAAACTAAAAGCAGGGAAAACTGGAAAAAAAAAATACAGAGCTCCCTGAAGCACCTGCATACAAGGGCAGCCAGCTAAAGCAATTGTTGTTTCATGGAAAAAAACACCAACTTGTATTCTTTGTGTCATTGATGATGATTTTGAGTAATTTGTGTCCCACTCATAAGCTTAGTTAATGAACGATGTGGTTAGATCCATCCGGTGGAACACCTACAAACCACTGTCCTTAATGGAGATGATCTAGTCTTCCTCTTTACAGCTCTGGAGCTTTATGCATGATGATGGACACAGTTTAGCTATTGACACTCAGTTTCTCAGAGGAGATGTCTTACATATTTTCAGGGATGTGGTTTTCTGAGTACAAATTGGTTAAAGTGGTAATGGAAATGAAATTTGGTGGTATTTGTAGCTCAAATGAAAATATTCACATTTACCAATTGCTTTGTTTCTGAAGCTCTGATATAATGTTACCAATTTTTCATGTCTGATTACATAGCCATTACAGCATACATTTCCCCCCCCCCCCATTAAAAGTCAGTAACTTGGGCTCTAAATAGCATAAAAAATAAACACCAGCTAAAGCAATTAGAAAAAAACAGTAATTTTGCCTGCTGAGTCTGGTTTTGCATTCCCTTTAGATGTGGAGCTTCCATGGAGGTCAACAGGAGGTCTATGTGTAGGCATGCATTAGGATCAAGTAATGAAAGAAAAATTAAATTAAGGTTTTATAAATTACTGACTTTTTGGTGGTTTGTTTGTTTGTTTGTGGTTGTTCTTTGTTTTGTTTTTTAATTCCCCCCTCCCCACCCCCAGATGAATTAATTGAAAAAATCATCACAGGCCAATCTGAAGCATATTTTCCTTATAAAAATGTAGCTATTACAAAAAAAAAAAAAAAGCAATCTACTTCTAGGTTAAGTAAAATTGTCTCATTTAATCTGCTTTGGATACTTCTTTTAAAAGAAAGAGAGATATTTGATTAACTTCTAGATATAGTTTAAATTACTCCTTTTTGAGAAGAGTGCTTATTTCAAAAAGTGCTGCAATAAAGCATTTTACCTTACAATGTGTTTTATTTAATCTAAAGAATTTTGACAGAATGCATGAAGCATGTTGCAGTAACCTATATGTTTCAGTGAGCAGAGATGATGGAATAAGACAAGAAACAGCTGCACAGGACTTTGCTGCAAGTTTGGCTACTTGCAGGTTAAATCCAGTAGAATCATTGCCCACTGTCTGCACATCGCTTGTTTCAAAAACATGTGTCATCCCTTTTTCTGTTCAAACCAGTGCCTCCTACCATGCTTCCCAAACTGCTGTATTGTTTTAAGCATAGAAGTTTTGTTATCTTTAGCTGTAAGGACATAGTAGAAGGCACAGTGGCCATTGTTGGATTTTAAATGGAATTGAGACAGGATCATGACTGTAGTAAAAATAATTGTGTCTAAGGCGATGTGGAGATGGGTAGAGTCCCCTCTTTGTGTTTCAGGATAAAGCAAACCGAGAGATAAAATGGTGCATTACTACTCCTGTAAAACATCTTTTTTAAAAGAGAACAGGCAAAGTGGCAGCATATGGCAAGCTGGGTTGGTGTCTCTCCTCAGGAACCAGAGTGCTGGTTCACTAAAAATCCACTTCTTCACTAAAGACTTGGTGTTACCTTAGAACCCATGATCTTCAAGACTCCAGGAATGACGTTCTTCTTCACAGACCTGGAACTGTCTCACCTTCCTCATGGTGCTCCATAGAATGGAGCAAAGTTCAGACTGGACGTGAGAAGGAAGTTCTTCAGCATGAGAGAGATGAGAGCCTGGAATGGGTTGCCCAGAGAGGTGGTTGAGGCCCCATTCCTGGAGGTGTTTAAGGCCAGGCTGGATGAGGCTCTGGCCAGCCTGATCTAGGCTAGGGTGTCCCTGCCCATGGCAGGAGGGTTGGAACTAGATGGTTCTTGTGATCCCTTCCAACCCTGACTGTGTCCTGGATACCCCAAATTCCTCTCATTCTGTGGTTTGAATTGGAGAGGAAAAGCATGAAAAACCTGTTTCCCTGCCCTGCCCTGCAGGCTTGAAGTGGGGGGGGAGCAAAGGGTCCTTCTGGCACAGGGAGTGACCCCTGCAGATGCCCACGCTGAAATCGGACTGGTGATTGGTTGTGATTTTTGTGCCTAGGAAATAGCAAATCGACTCTTTGTCTAGAAACAGCTATAAATATTGAGGTTCTTCCCGCCTTGGGCTTTTCCCGCCTTGATAGTTCCTGCAGAGAGAGTCCCCTGGCACTGTGAAGGACAAGCTTCTGCCACGACTGGACCTTCCCTGCTTTGGACGATTTCCCCACTGTGAGCACTCTTTTGTGCAAGCTTAACAGTCTTAATGAGCCTCAGATATCCTTTTGAAAGAGAGGAAGCCAGCAAGCAGCTGGACAGCTCTTTCTCTCTGATCGTCCCTTTGTGAGAGCAGCCTTGTCTCGTGACCATCCCACTCAGGAAGAAGTGCTAGAGACATTTCTGAGTTTGGCTCTCTGTGACTCGTCTCGGGTTTCTGTGGTATGGGTCTCTATTGGATATCATCAGTAACGTGTCGCAGCCTAACTCTGTGAGTAAGCTCTTCTGCTCAGCCTGATTGATAGTGGGGGAAAGCTGTGTTTATAGCTTAGCCTTTTCCATTTCCTGACTTCTACAATAGCCAAATTTATCTGTAGTATTCTTTGTAAGATATTCTCTATCAAACTGAGTCTGCTAATTAAACTAAATTAATTTCTGTTTATAGTTTTTGGGGGGGGAGGGTTTCAGGAAAATCAAATAATTCTATTTTTATATATTTCCTGACTTGGCCATGTTAACTCCCTGCCTCCACAACAGACTGGTTCTATGATTTTGCTCTAGAAAAAGTGTACGAACTACCACAACTTCTGCTTTTGATATTTTCACCATACTTTAAAGTATTGTGAACACAGAATATCAGGGATAACCATAGGAACTGCTCAAATCAAGGAGTCCTGCCTTGGACTCCTTGAGAATAATAACTCTATACATCAGTACAGACTAGCAGTTGACCTGCTGGAAAGCAGATCTGCAGAGGAGGACTTGGGAGTGCTGGTGGACAATTAGTTCACCATGAGCCAGCAGTGTGCTCCTGTGACCAAGAAGGCCCAGGGTATTCTGGGGTGCTTTAAGAACAGTGTGGCTTAGCAGATGGAGTGGTGTTCTACTCTTCTGCTCCGCTCTGCACTTGTTCAGTTCTGGTCTCCCCAGTTCAAGAGGGATTGGGAACTACAGGATAGAGTCCAGCAGAGAGCCTTGAAGATGATTAGGGGACTGGAGCAACTCTCTTACAAGGACAGGCTGAGATCTGGGGCTCTTTAGCCCATAAAAGAGAGGACTGAGACAGTGCTTATAAATGTCTACAGAGTAGAGGTCATGAGGATGGGATGGGGCTCTTTTCAGTGGTGGCTACTCATAGGACAAGGGGCAATGGGTACAAAATAGAACACATGAGGTTTCACTTGATTTTGATGAAAAAGCTTTACTGTGAGGAGTACTGGAACAGGCTGTCCTGAGTGGTTTTGGAGTTTTCCTCTCTGGGGACTTTCCAAACAGGCCTGGAGGTGTTCCTGCGTAACCCAATCTAAGCATACCTGCATTAGCAGTGGGGTTGGACTAGATTATCTCTGAAGGTCCCTTCCAACACCTCACACTGTGAGTGATTCTGTGATTCTGTGTAATAGGATCCATTTTACACTAAACTAGACTTACTAAGTGTAAATGTTGCTATTACAGCCTATAGCAATGAATGAACTTTGTATTTCTACATTAGTTTCTTCTCTCCTTACTCAGTGTTGGTCTCAGATTAACTCATATCATGGAACTGTTGAAACATTAAATTGGAAATGAGCTACAGACAACTTTAGTCCAGTCCACTACTCAAAATGGGGAAATCTCAAAGCCAGAGCAAGCTGCTCAGTCTTTGCCATCTGAGTTTTGAGTATCTCTGGGGATGGTGATTCCACCACATAGTATAAATTGATAATGCATTGGCCAATACAGCAGAAAGAGGATCGAAAGCATATGTTTGCAGGAATGGATATAGATAGTTATGAGATTTTCCTGTTGATGCTGTGAACTGGATAGACAAGAGAAAGTCTGCTCTAGAAGCTATTTAGGTTTATAAAGCTTGGGATCCACTACAGTAATACAGGCTCCTACACCAGCAGTGGCCCAGGTCCAGGGAGCAGATTCAGCCCTGAGTCACCCTGCACCAACCTGTATGGACACAGCTGTGTGAGCTAACACAGTTCTTGTGAGGAATGAGAGGGCAGCTGAGCTGTTTCTTGGCAATTTAATTTGGGAAAAAAAAAAAAAAAAGATTAAATCAACCTTAATTCCTGAGATCTTTGGGAATGATGCATGGCAGAGTCAGTCCCTCACTTCTGCATTCTGCCTTGCTCTCATTCTCTTTTATTTATTTATTCCTTCTATCTATTTTACAGAATCACAGAAACATTCCAGTTGGAAAAGACCCTCAGGATTACCAAGTCCAACCAATATCCCTATTCTACAAGATTCATCCTAAACCACATCCCTAAGCACCACGTCCAAATGACTTTTAAACACATCCAGGGTTGGTGAAACAACCACCTCCCTGGGCAGCCCATTCCAATGCCTGACCACTCTTGCTGTGAAGAATTTTTTTTCCTAGCTTATTCCTTTTACCTCAGTCCCTGTGGTAGTAGATAATTCTAGTTTAACAGAAATTGGTATCTTCAGATACAAGTAAAGTTTGCTTTTCCAAGTTACTTTTTTACATCTTAGCTTTAATGAAAACAACAAAACAGAAAAATACATTTTTCTCAGGCAACAGATAGGTCAGATAACTTCTTTAGGTGACCATGTGACCATGAAGCTGTTCTAAGGTATTCACAGCTGGTCAGTATGCAGACATTCACAGAGTCACATTATCTCACAGCAGCTCCTGCAGTGTCATGGCTACCGGGAAGAGACAGAAGCAGATGAGTAGATCCTAGCTTGTTCAAACCTCACACAAAGCTCACAGATCCTGGCATTTCTGAAGGCAGAGTCCACCTGCCCAGTGTTTCTCGTCTGCAAAGATGATTCTGTTCTCTTGGACACATTACCTGTAGCACCTGAACACAAAGGCAAAGAGGATACCATACTCTTCAAACACTTAATCGTATCTGTTTTAGGAAATTAGCAATTACTCTTCCATTTACTTGTTCAGCATGGTGAGTTTCTATTTGGAAGTGGTTGGTGAGTGGTTTGCCACAAATCAGTATTTTTTCTATTCTGTTTCCTCTTGACTTTCAGCTCCCTTTGGGTTTTATTTTTTTGTTTGGGTTTTTGTTTTTTCCCCCCCTTTCTTTTGTTTGTTAGGGTTTTGGGGTTTTTTTGGAAGATAGAATTTGAACTCAGTTTGCAGCTCTTCTGTCTATCTACTCATCTCTTCCAACTGTTTTTTTCTTATTCTCTATGTATGTATTTGTATATCTAGTTATTTATACATACAGTTCTATTATCATTAAAACTAGTTTACTTTTTTGCTTTTCACTTTGCCATCTGGTGGGATCTGTCTCTGGGGAAGCAAAGCAAAAATCAGCCTAGAAGACTAGCCCAGAAGTAAATCTCAGCAGGTTTACTTATAAAGGACACCTATTCAGACAGCCTAAGGTATGGGAGAAAGCAATAGCAGAGTTCTAGCTTTTCAATATCCATTTTGAACAAATGCAGATGACAGAAGCTGGGAGGACCCAAGCTGAGCAAAGGCATTTATCAGCCAGTCTGGTTTGCTCATTTTCTTTCTTTCTCTTTCTCTCTGTAACCACTCTTTCATTACAAGATTATGATATATTTTTGCAACACAAAATCATGCAAAGCTGTTTTTTTCCTTCTACTTTGATTGTAGGACTCTGATTCTAGTACCTAACTAATTGCTTTTGATCTTGCCAAAGTTCAAATTACTGTGTCTTATATTCTTCTTCATCTCAGCAGCCTACACTTCCACTTAATGAATACTGATGAGTTAGACACTAGAAAGTGTCTTTGGTCAAACAGATTGATGGGTTCTGAATTCTCAATAGATCCAAGCAATTATAATCTCTCAGTCCAAGCTTCTTTACCTTCAACATGAGCTACAAAGTTTTCTAACACAATGGAGTTTCTAATTTTTTTTTTCCTGGAAGGTATTCCAGGGAGTGGTCTTGATTATGCTACATACAGCTGCTAGGTCTCTTTTCAATGCATGCATGTAACTACTGAGAGTGCATCAATGAATTAACATTTTAATCTGCCTGCACAGTAGGTGGCAGATTTTATAGCAGAGGAACCAGAAGAAATCTCTATGTCCTAGATAAAAAACAAATTCAAGCAATGGCAGAGTCTTGTTTGAGTCAGTAACATTTGATTGTATCTGCCAATAGCCACAGAAACCCACCCAAAGACACCAGCTGGATTGATCAAGATGTGGTGCAGGTGCAGTTATGACAAACATCAGAATATGACACGTTTCTTTGTCTCCAGAGAAACTTTGCTAGCCTCACATCAGTAACTGAGAATGCAGCTTGGACACCAGTGTGCAATAGTTGATAAAGAGGTACTTCATTAGCTTTGCCCGGGTGCTGTTCTTGCAGAGTATCTGTGCAATGGCCAGATCTACTCTGGGCCACCAGCCTGTATAAGAGCAGAGGATGCAGGAGAACGTGGTAGTGAAGAAGGAAGCCTGTGCCCTAGATACTCATTTTGGGTGAGGCTGGGACCACAGGAGCTTGCTTCACCCACCACCAAGCAGAGATTTGTCCCTCACTTGACATCAGCAGTTTCTTCACACCTTCAACAAATACCATGAAATTGGGGGCACCTGGGTCTAACAAAATTCTCTGGCAAATCTAACCCAGCCTTTTACCCACTGTTGAGGTCAGACATTGGTGTTACACTTTTTACCCACAAGTGCTTGCTTTTATGCTGACAGATGAAATTACAAATCTGGCCACTTCTTGATGAGTATAACATAATGGCGTAATCTAAACCAGTGCATTCACTAGATCCTCAAATACAGAAAAGTTAATGAAGGAAAGTTATTCCTGCAGAAATGCAACAGTGTGTTCACTCAGGAGTCATCTTCTAAATAACTGAATTTTTGGTGGATGAAAAGCTGAACATAAGCCAACAATGTGCACTTGAAACCCAGAAAGCAAATCATGTCATGGGCAGCATCAGAAAAAGCATGGCCAGCAGATTGAGAGAGGCAGTTCTGCCACTGTTCTGGTGAGCCCTCACCTGGAGTAATGTGTCCATCTTTGGGGCTCTTGACACAAGAAAGGTGTGCTCCTGATGGAGAAGACACAGAGGAGAGCCATAAAAGTGATCAGAACACTGGAGCACTTTTGTGAAAACAGGCTAAGAGAGCTGGGGCTGTTCATCCTGGAGAAGAGAAAGCTCAGGGGAGACCTTACACACCTGAAGGGGGCTTACAAGAAAGAGGAACTATTTATAAAGGCATTTATCACTAAGACTAAATTTAGATCAGATTTTAGAAAGAAGTTCTTTACTATGAGGGTGGAGGCCCCATCCCTGGAGATATTTAAGGTCAGGCTTGATGAGGCTCTGAGCAACCTGATCTAGTTGGGGATTTCCCTTCCTATCGTGTAGGGGTTGGACTAGATGACCTTTAGAGGTCCCTTCCGACCCAGTGCAATCTATGATCCTATGAATAAAACCAGCCTCTTAAAACATGAATGGAAACTGAAAACCAAACCAAACCAAAACCAAAAACACATCCCCCTCCCCAAAAAAAAAAAAAAACCCAAACAAAAACAAAACACAAAACCAAATCAAACACAAAACCAACTAATTTTTATTTATACGAAACTATCAAAAAATTGTGTTACTTGTTCTTTAGACTTCTTACTATAAAGACTAAGTAGAGTCCTAGGTGCTTTCCAACAATGTTATAATAACATGCAAAATTACTGTGAGAATAGAGATATTTCTCAGCAAAAAGCCCTCCCTGGACACATAATGAGCAGTTTTTGAAGAGCAGCTAGTTCCACATGTGCTGAAGCCTGCAGCTAGGTAGCATAAGAGCTGGGGTGCTGGCAGCTGGTAGGATGGGAAACACCAGCTCAATGTCTCCAGATGAGGAAGTACATGTCAGATCACATCCTTAGTGCTGTCTGTGTTTAGTAAAACCATGCTTCCCTGTAAAGGACTCTGGTGCTGGGGAGACAGGCTAGACTCTCTGCCATCGGTCCCAGCTATTCCCCTGCCTAGTCGGTGGCTCTGCGTGAACAGGATCTGCAGACCCACAGGCTGTGCTAGATAGATGCCTAAGGGCAGCTGCTCTGACTCCTGCCCGGAAACCAGGGCTGTGCAGAGAGATATCATGACAGACTGGGAGAACCTTTTTGTGGCATCCTAGATAAAGTGCAGTTCATTGAGAAATCCTTTGGAGCTTTCAGATGCAAAGAGACAGAAAAAAACCCCAACAACAGCCAAACAACAAACAAAAAAACCAAACCACTACCAAACCCCAAACAAACAATAACACAACTGGACTAAGGGAGTTTTGCATGCCCCGAGCAAAAGCTATTTGCCAGAGACAAAACTGTGACATCCAGAGCTGCAGCAGTAGGGGAGGCCCTACTAGGTGTGCAACTAGCGGGGTGGG
>WAAF01000040.1:0-24805 GCA_013400475.1 Tricholaema leucomelas
TTGTGCTGGGGGCTCCAGAATTGTACACAGGCATAGTACACATCCAGGACATGCCAGGGGCTGGCAGGATTTAGGACCTTGGGAAACCCTTGCTCTGTGTTGTGCCTGGGTCACATCTCGGGCAGCGCCGCAGTACTCTGTGTGTCAGTGTAGGATACTCAGATGCACTTTAGTCTCTCCCTGTCCAGTGCTTGTGTGCTGTTTGATTTCCAGTGCTTGTGTGCTGTCTGATTTCCAGTTCTTGTGTGCTGTTTGATTTGGTTTGGGTTTTTTTTCTTTCTAGTTGCCTTTTTTTTTGTCCTGGTGTGTTATTTTTCGCTCCGTTGGGTTTGGCTTTGTGATTTGCTTTTGGTTTTCCGAAGGTTCAAAATCCTCCTCCAGGTATTTTATTTTGCAGCAGCAATTTCCGTTGAGTGAATCCTAAAGAGAAGATGCAGTCTGCTAATTATGGCCACCCTAAGCAGAGCTGTCTCTTGCTCCCAGGCCACAGGAAGACAAATTACCATTCACAGCAAGGGCAGCGACTGTGCACATCACCTTTCGAGGAGACAAACTGCAGCAGTGCACACAGGACACGGCAGAGCAGTAGAGAGCCGATCCACTGCAGATAATCAACTCTTCCTGTTGGAAACTGGGAACACACACACTCAGGTAGCCTAACTCATCCCAGCTCTGTTCAATGTATGTTCCTTAACCCTCTGCATTTCACAGATGGACACAGATTGTGCTGGTCTGAGTACTGTGTCCAGTTTTGACACGGATCATAGAATCAGGCAGGGTTGGAAGGGACCACAAGGGACTGTCTAGTTCCAACCCCAAATTGACAATTGGCAATTGACCCCAAATTGACCACAGACTGACAATTCTTACAGGTTGGGCTCGATGATCTTGAGTGCTGTGTCCAGTTCTGGGCTCCTCCATTGAAGAGAGATGTTGAGGTGCTGGAAGGTGTCCAGAGAAGGGCAACAAAGCTGGTGAGGGGCCTGGAGCACAGCCCTGTGAGGAGAGGCTGAGGGAGCTGGGGGTGTGCAGCCTGCAGAAGAGGAGGCTCAGGGCAGAGCTCATTGCTGTCTGCAGCTCCCTGAAGGGAGGCTGTAGCCAGGTGGGGTTGGGCTCTGCTGCCAGGCAAGCAGCAACAGAAGAAGGGGACACAGCCTCAAGCTGTGCCAGGGCTGGTCTAGGCTGGATGTTAGGAGGAAGTTGTTGTCAGAGAGAGTGATTGGCATTGGAATGGGCTGCCCAGGGAGGTGGTGGAGTGGCCGTGGCTGGAGGTGTTGAAGCCAAGCCTGGCTGGGGCACTTAGTGCCATGGTCTGGTTGATTGGCCAGGGCTGGGTGCTAGGTTGGGCTGGTCTCTTCCAACCTGCTTGATTCTGTGATTCTATAATTTTCCTCTTGAGTAGTTTATGGAATTGGCTGCTTAACATAGAATCAGAGAATTGGTTTGGTTAGAAAAGACCTCTAAGGTCATTTAGTCCAACATAGCCATAAACCATGTGCCCAAGTGCCTTGGCCACACATCTCTTGGATGTCTCCAGGGCTGGTGACTCCACCACTTCTTTGGGCAGCATCTTCCCATCCCTGACCACTCTGGCAGCAAAGAATTTTTTCCCAGTCTCCAACCTAAGCCTCTCCTGGCACAATTTCAGGCCATTTCCTCTCATTATATTACCTGAAACTAGGGAGAATAGATCAACCTCCAACTCACTGCAACCTCCTGTCAGGGATTTGTGGAGAGCAATGAGGTCTTCCTTTAGCCTCCTTTTCTCCAAGCTAAACAACTTCAGTTCCCTCAGGGGCTCCTCATAAGACCTGTTCTCCAGACCCTCCACCAACTCTATTACTGTTATTTAACAAGAGTTCCTTGCCTTGGGTGACCAACTCTACTCCCAAAAGGGACCTTCAGGGAACAATTCAAGCCTGTGAATGGCTAATAATTCAAGTTGTAAATATTGGAGCAGGCTGCACAGAGAGGTGGTGGAGTCTTTCATCTCTGAAGAGATTCAAAACCCACCTGGGCATATCCTGTGTGACCTTCTTTAGCTGAGCAGCCAATGTGGGGCTAAGCAGTGAGCAAACTGAATAGTGGCAACAAACAGGATGCAACTAGAACTGACAATGTTTTGCTCTCTAGAAAGAAAATTCAGACCACAGGATGTTAGGGCTTGGAAGGGACCTCTGGAGACCTTCAAGTCCAACCCCCCTGCCAGACCAGGACTACAGAATCTAGCACAGGTCACATAGGAACACATCCAGACAGGGCTAGAAAGGTTCCAGAGAAGGAGACTCCAAAACCTCTGTGCAGAGTGGTTCCATTTGGAAGCAGATCTTCCTCCGAAGACAGTGTTTGTCCTGTGTGTATGAGACAGTAATCTTTTCTTCAGACTAAACCACTCCTTTTCTGCAGGCTAATCAACTCCAGTTCCCTCAGATGCTCTTCACAAAACCTGGTCTCCAGACCATTCACCAACTCTATTACTGTTATTTAACAAGAGTTCCTTGCCTTGGGTGACCAACTCTACTCCCCAAAGGGACCTTCAGGGAATAATGCAAGGCTGTAAATGCAGTAGAAAGCTGAGCAGCCAACGTGGGGCTCAGCAGTGAGCTAACTGAACACTTGTAACAAGCAGGCTGTAATTGGAGCTGACAACGTTTTGCTCTCTAGAAAGAAAATTCAGACCACAGGATGTTAGGGCTTGGAAGAGACCTCTGGAGACCTCCAAGTCCAACTCCCCTGCCAGACCAGGACTATAGAATCTAGCACAGGTCGCACACGAACACATCCAGACAGGGTTAGAAAGGCTCCAGAGAAGGAGACTCCAAAACCTCTCTACAGAGTGGTTCCATTGGAAGCAGATCTTCCTCCTAAGACAGTGTTTGTCCTGTGTGTATGAGACAGTAATCTTTTCTTCCATTCTCATGTTCAAGAAACATGTGGACATGGTTTAATGGCCATGGTGGTCTTAGGTTACCAGGATCACAGGATGTTAGGGATTGGAAGGGACCTCTGGAGATCACCAAGTCAAATCCCCCTGCCAGAGCAGGACCATAGCACAGGTCACACAGGAACACATCCAGACAGGGCTGGAAAGGCTCCAGAGAAGGAGACTCCACAACCTCTCTGGGCAGCCCGTGCCAGGGCTCTGTGACCCTTACAGCCAAGAAGTTCTCCCTCATGCTGAAGTGGAACTTGCTATTCTGTAGTTTATACCCTTTGCCCTTTGTCCTGTCCCAGGGCACAACTGAGCAGAGCCTGTCCCCTCCCTCTTGACTCCCAGCACGCAGATATTTATAAACATCAATTACATCCCCTTGAAGTCTTCTCTTCAGGGGGCATAAAAGCCTCCCCTCCTCAGGCAGTGCTCCAGCCCCTTCATCACCATTGTAGCCCTTCCTTGGACTCTCTCCAGTCGATCCCTGTCCCTCCTGAACTGGGGAGTCCAGAACTGAATGCAGTATTCCAGGTGAGGTCTCACCAGGGCAGAGTGGAGGAGAAGGAGAACCTCCCTCCATCTGCTGGCTACGCTCTTCTTAATGCCCCTCAGGACCTCACTGGCCTTCTTGGCCACCAGAGCTCATTGCTGTGCCATGCAGAACTTGTTGCCCACCAGCACTCCCAGGTCCCTCTCCACAGGGCTGCTCTCCAGCAGTCAGCTCCCAGCCTGTACTGCTGCAGTTTATTCTTCCTTCCCAGGTGCAGGACTCTGCTCTGATCTTTGTCGAACCTCATGAGGTTCCTGTCTGCCCAGCACTCAGTCTGCCCAGGTCTCACTGCATGGCTTCAAAGTCTGCAGGTGTCTCAGCCAAGCCTTCCAGCTTGGTATCATCAGCAAACTCGCTGAGCAGACTCTGTCTGTGCCCTCATTAATGGCACTGGTGGAGAAGCTGGTAGTTGAACTCGATAATCACAGAATCATAGAATCATGAAATGGTTTAGGTTGGAAGGGACCTCAAGGATCATCCAGCTCCAACCCCCTGCCATAGGCAGGGACACCTCCCACTAGAACAGGTTGCTCAAGGCCTCATCCAGCCTGGCCTTAAATGCCTCCAGGGAGGAAGCATCCACAACCTCCCTGGGCAACCTGTGCCAGTGTCTCACCACCCTCACTGTAAAGAACTTCCTCCTAACATCCAGTCTAAATCTCCCCTCTGCCAGCTTAAACCCATTCCCCCTCGTCCTGGCATTACCAGACCTTGTCAGTAGTCCCTCTCCAGCCTTCCTGTAGGCTGGGGGATATTGCAGATCTTTCCAGTATCCAGATACTTCCAGATACTGGAAAGCCACTCTAAGGTCTCCTCGAAGCCTTCTCTTCTCCAGGCTGCAGAGCCCCAACTCTCTCAGCCTGTCCTCATAGCAGAGCTGCTGCAGCCCTCTGATCTTAGAGGTCTTTTCCAGCCAGTTCAATTCTGTGGTTCCCTGTCCCTGCAGCAGTTAGGTTGTCAATAACAAAGTTGTAACTGAGCCATGAAAAGTTGGGAATCACCATCCTGCCCTCCATTTGCTGTAGCCGTTGTACATTGGCTTGACATTCAGTTCCCATGCATATTCATGAGAAGGAAGAACACTCACATCATTGCTTGTCTTCACACAGAATCCTCTCAAGGCAGAGATTAATTCTTATTGACATTAGCCTCAGTTTTGAGCTCTTAAATCAGGCAAAAATTAATTTAATTTAACTAAATGGTGTGGAAAGAAAAATAGTATGTAATTGGATTAGCTCTCAGTTCTAGGAAACTCAGATGTAGACTTTTCTCTCTCTTTTTTCTCTCTCATCCTTTCTCCTTCCATCCTTCCTCACTTTGCCCCTGCAGGTGTTCCAAAATAATCAGATATGGCACTTTGGGACATGGTCCAATAGGCATGGAGATGTTGGGTCACAGGATCACAGGATGTTAGGGGCTGGAAGGGACCTCCACAGATCATCCAGCCCAACCCCCTGCCAGAGCAGGGTCATAGAATCTAGCACAGGTCACACAGGAACACATCCAGACAGGGCTAGAAAGGCTCCAGAGAAGGAGACTGTAAGTTGCAGCAAGAGAGGTTCTGCCTCAACATAAGGGGGAACTTCTTTACTGTAAGGTTCCCAGAGCACTGGCACAGGCTGCCCAGAGAGGTTGTGGAGTCTCCTTCTCTGGAGCCTTTCAAGGCCTGTCTGGATGTGTTCCTGTGTGATCTGTGTTAGATAGGATTGTGCTGCTCTGGCAGGGGGGTTGGACTGGATGATCTCCTTGGGTCCCTTCCAACCCCTGACATCCTNACCCCTCTCAACCTTACTCCAGTCCCAGGGAAGAATGGAGGTTTGGCCAGGGGGTTAGGAAGCAAAGTGGATTAGTCAGAGAAATGGCAGAGAGGTTAGAGAGAAGTGCAGCTCAGAGCTCCCCAGAGGGAGAAGTGCCTTATCTGTGTTTTGATTCTTGTTCTTACACATCTCAGCAGGCCTATGAGGGAAGTAGACATCACCATTTGTTTTCCTTTCACAGCCTGTGATCTAATTCGCCAAAACATTCTAGCTAGCTTCAAACTAGCACAACAACCTCTCTGGGCAGCCTGTGCCAGGGCTCTAGGAACCTTACAGTCAAGAAGTTCTTCCTCATGCTGAGGTGGAACTTCCTGTGCTGTAGTTTATAACCCTTACCCCCTGTCCTATCCCAGAGTATGACTGAGAAGAGTTTGTCCCCTTCCTCTTCACCTCCAGCACTCAGATATTTATAGGTATTGATTAGATCCCCTCGAAGTCTTCTCTTCACTGGACAAAACATCCTCTCCTCATAGGGCAGTGCTCAAGCCCTTAATCATCTTTGTAGCCCTTCCTTGGACTCTCCAGTAGATCCCAGTCCCTCTTGCACTGGGAATCCCAGAACTGGAGGTAATAATCCAGGTGAAGTCTCACCATGGCAGAGTAGAGGCGGAAGAGAACCTCCCTCCATCTGCTGGCCACACTTCTCCTGATGCCCCCTATGGCCCCATTGGCCTTCCTCATTATGCATTTGGGAGGACTGAACTGCTTCTGACAGATAATTTTGTTTTAGAGTTCAAACAGTTCTCTGATGAATTTTTGAGGGAGGTGGAGGTTTGATTAAAATTTTAAGAGCCTTGATTATGCAAAGCCTGTGAAAGGTATTGCATCTCTCAATGAAATTTAAACATTATTTTCTTTGTGAGGACTGTCTTGGAATCTTGAGAGCAACTTCCACTTTCTTCTTCCTTTTGCTGTTCCAGGTGGTACATAGAACTTAAAATTACTTCTGACTGATGCCTGAGATTCAATCGTCTCCAAGTGCAGAGTCCCAAAAAGCCTGAAAGAGTTTTTGGGTTTGTTTCATAGAATCATAGAACCAAGCAGGCTGGAAGAGACCTCCAAGCTCAGCCAGCCCAACCTAGCACCCAGCCCTGGCCAAGCAACCAGACCATGGCACTAAGTGCCTCAGCCAGGCTTGGCTTCAACACCTCCAGCCACGGCCACTCCACCACCTCCCTGGGCAGCCCATTCCAATGCCAATCACTCTCTCTGACAACAACTTCCTCCTAACATCCAGCCTAGACCTGCCCTGGCACAGCTTGAGACTGTGTCCCCTTCTGTTGTTGCTTGCCTGGCAGCAGAGCCCAACCCCACCTGGCTACAGCCTCCCTGCAGGGAGCTGCAGACAGCAATGAGCTCTGCCCTGAGCCTCCTCTTCTGCAGGCTGCACACCCCCAGCTCCCTCAGCCTCTCCTCACAGGGCTGTGCTCCAGGCCCCTCCCCAGCCTTGCTGCCCTTCTCCAAACACCTTCCAGCACCTCAACATCTCTCTGCAATGAAGGAGCCCAGAACTGGACACAGCACTCCAGGGGTGTCCTGAGCAGTGCTGAGCACAGGGGCAGAAGAACCTCCCTTGTCCTGCTGCCCACACTGCTCCTGAGCCAGCCCAGGATGCCATTGGCTCTGCTGCCCACCTGGGCACTGCTGCCTCAGCTTCAGCTCCTCTCTCCCAGCACCCCCAGCTCCCTCTCTGCCTGGCTGCTCTCAGCCACTCTGTCCCCAGCCTGTAGTGCTGCTTGGGGTTGTTGTGGCCAATGTGTAGAACCCTGCACTTGGCCTTGTTCAGTGTCATCCCATTGGCCTCTGCCCACCCATCCAGCCTGGCCAGGTCCCTCTGCAGGGCTCTGCTACTCTCCAACAGCTCCACACATGCCCCTAGCTTGGTGTCATCTGCAAACTTACTGCTGCTGGACTCAATCCCCTCGTCCAGATCATCAATAAAGACATTGAACAGGCCTGTGCCCACCACTGGTATCTTTGGGCACACCACTAGTGCCAGCTGCCAACTGGATGTGGCACCATTCACCACCACTCTCTGGACCCGGCTTTCCAGCCAGTTCCTGACCCAGCACAGAGTGAATCTGTCCAAGCCAGGAGCTGCCAGCTGTGCCAGGAGCTGCTTTGCTGCAATCCAGGTGGCCTCCATCCACAGCCTGCCCCACATGCACCAGGCAGGAACCTGATCATAAAAGGAGCTCAGGTTGGTCAGGCAGGACCTGCCCTTCCTAAACCCCTGCTGGCTGGGCCTGATCCCTTGGCCATGCTGTAGGTGCTGTGTGATGGCACTCAAATGACCTGTTCCATGCCCTTGCCTGGCACTGAGGTCAGGCTGACAGCTCTGGAGTCTTCTGGGTCCTGCTTTTGCCCCTTCTTGTGGATGAGATCATACTGGCAGCTTCCAGTCTTTGGGGACCTCTCCAGTGAGCCAGGACTGTTGATAAATGCTCAGCTGCCAGCTCTCTCAGCACCCTAGGATGGATCCCATGTGGTCCCATGCACTTGTGTGGATCCAAGTGGCTCAGCAGGTCCCTTAATTCTTCCTTATGGATTAGAGGGAAACTATACTGGTCCCTGACTCCATCTGCCAGCTCAGGAGTCCAGTTGTCCTGGAGACAACCTGTCCCACTACTGAAGAGAGAGGCAAAGAAGGTGTTAAGCTGCTTGGTTGCTGCTGTGGGATGTATATATCATTTCTTATTTTGGTGGTGGTCTCTGTTGTTGGTGTTGTGATTTTTGAGTAGGCTGAATGATTTAATTACCCAGATTCTCTTAATATGGAGTGAGGTTAATGTTATTCAAACAGGATAGCATAGCAAGGATCTCATGCACTCAATTATCAGCAAACCTGATTGAGTTGCAAATTATCCTTCATTTAAATATCCCAGTGGGAAGATACTGTGAGAGAAATGTACTCCAACCAGCTGCTTCGTGTGGAGCACTGAGAAGTCAACATTGCCAAGCCTAAACAACATCCAGGCACGACGTGAAGAGTTTGAAAGCAAGTTGTAGCTTTGCTGTCAGGCTGTGATCAGCACAGAAACCACAGATGATACTCCTAAGGCTGTGCTCTCTGTTCTTGTAAGTTCTGGCTTGCCACAAACGTTTGGCTGAAATCACAGAATGGTAGGAGATGGAAGGGACCTCTGGAGATCAGAGATCAGCTCCCCTGCCAAAGCAGGATCACCCAGGGCAGGTCATGTGGGAACACATCCAGATAAATGTGTAGGCTGAAGCTGAGGCAGCAGTGCCCAGGTGGGCAGCAGAGCCAATGGCATCCTGGGCTGGCTCAGGAGCAGTGTGGCCAGCAGGACAAGGGAGGTTCTTCTGCCCCTGTGCTCAGCACTGCTCAGGCCACACCTGGAGTGCTGTGTCCAGTTCTGGGCTCCTCCATTCAAGAGAGATGTTGAGGTGCTGGAAGGTGTNAGGGCAGGTCTAGGCTGGATGTGAGGAGGAAGTTGTTGTCAGAGAGAGTGATTGGCATTGGAATGGGCTGCCCAGGGAGGTGGTGGAGTCACTGTCCTTGGAGGTGTTCAAGAAAAGACTGGATGAGGCACTTAGTGCCATGGTCTGGTTGATTGGCCAGGGCTGGGTGCTAGGTTGGGCTGGATGAGCTTGGAGCTCTCTTCCAACCTGCTTGAGTCTATGATTCCTGTGTTCCAGTTTGTGTCTTTTGCTCATTGCCCTATCACAGAGCATCTCTGAGAAGCTCCTGGCCCCTTCCTCTTGACAGCCACCCTTCAGATACTTACAAACACGAATAAGATTCCCTCTCAGTCTTCTCGAGGTTTAACGACCCCAGGTCTGTCAGCATTGTTCTAGTCCCTTCATCATCATCATCATTGTCTGCACTGGACTCCCTCCAGTATATCCCAGTGCCTCTTGAACTGGGGAGCCCAGAACTGGGCACAATACTCCAGGCATGGTCTCACTAAGGCAGAGTAGAGGAGGAGGAGAAGCTCCCTTGACCAGCTGGCCACACTCTTCTTAATACACTCCATGATGCTTCAGGCCTTCTTGACTACAAGAGCACATTGCTGTCCCACGCAGAACTTTTTGTGCACCAGGACTGCAAGGTTGTCCTCCATGGTTCCCAGGGCACAAGTAAGCAGAGGCTGTCCCTGTCCCTTCCTTCCTAAGCTCCAGCCCTCAGATGTTTGTAGACATTGATAAGACCCCCTCTCAGTCTCCTCTCCTCCAGACTAAGCAGCCCCAGGGCTCTCAGCCTTTCCTCAAGTGACCAAGGACCAATCAGCTGCTTTATTCGGTGCCATTTAAATGTTCAGTCAGAGCTTGTACTTTCTCCATTCTTTTAGAGTAAAAGAGCAGAAAAAGACACCTTTCAAATGCACTTCCTCCCATCCCTTTACAGAATAAACTGTCATCTGCAGAGGGTAACTCTAGTTGCTAGCCCAACAGTGTCTACCCATTAACACTGTCAGAACCCAAAGTCCTTTACACACTAAAGGATAAGTAGGAGAGCCCCAGAGAAGTCTGAGAAGTTTCCTTGAATCTAGCAGACTGTTCTAGGGCCAGAAAAATCCCTGCAGAGCAGTTAAAGTCATGATCACAGAGCACAAGGAGGGTGTCAGTTCCCAGCAATGGTCTCATGTCACCTGGATATCAACTATGGGTCAAAATGTTGAGCTCTTGCCTAAACACCTCTGTCTCTACACCAGAAATCTCCTTAGGTTTCCAGCAAGGACAATGGGAAAAGCACACAAGTCCTGCAGCCAGCCACACACTCCTGGAGCTGCCTCAGACAGCAGATTTGCTCTCTAAAGGTTGCAAAGAGACTGTTCTTGTAGCTACATACTTTAGAGTGCTCACCTCAGACCTGAGTGAATGAATGAAATTCAGCTTCCAGTACAGCCTGAGAGGAAAGAGTGGATGATAAATGGTTCTGACTCAGAACTCCACAGAGTGAGCTTCTGAACCTGAATCTCCAACACTGCTCTGCCGTGATGCACAGTGCTGAAGGAAGTTAGCGCTGCAAGATTTACAGCTGCAGTCCATATTGGTACATGAAAACTTCTGCTGTTCATTGGGATGCATCCACTTGTCCTGGTAGGATATAAATCCTGCCAGGCTGGTTTAACCTTTGCTCTCCTCCTCCTATTGCAGGTCTGGGAGTGGAGTTAGATGAACAGAGAATAAGGGTTTGGCTCCAGAAAAGCCTTGAGGGCTAGGGGCTTAGCACCACGTGTCAGGTGTCTTAGGATCATAGAATCAAGCAGGGAGCACAGGCTGGGAGGTGATCTGCTGGAGAGCAGCCCTGTGGAGAGGGACCTGGGGGTGCTGGTGGCTAACAAGTTACCCATGGCACAGCAATGTGCCCTTGTGGCCAAGAAGGCCAATGGGATCCTAGGGTGTATTAGGAAGACTGTGTCCAGCAGGTCAAGGGAGGTTCTCCTGTCCCTCTGCTCTCCTGGTGAGACCTCATCTTGAATACTGCCTTCATTTTCAGGCTCCCTAGTTTAAGAGGGACAGGAATCTACTAGATGATGAGGGGACTGGAGCACTGCCTGATGAGGAGAGGCTGAGGGACCTGGGACTGCTTAGTCTGGAGAAGAGAAGACTTAGAGGGGATTTAATCAATGTTTCTAACCACTTGAGGGCTGGGGGTCAGGGCGGGGGGGGGGTGGACAGGCTCTGCTCACTGCTCCCTGGGACAGGACCAGGAGCAATGGATGGAAGCTGTAGCACAGGAGGTTCCAGCTCAACACAAGGGGGAACTTCTTTACTGTAAGGGTCCCAGAGCACTGGCACAGGCTGCCCAGAGAGGTTGTGGAGTCTCCTTCTCTGGAGCCTTTCAAGATGTTGAGGTACTGTCTGGATGTTTTCCTGTGTGATCTGTGCTAGATCATGTGGTCCTGCTCTGGCAGGGGGCTTGGACTCGATGATCTCTTTGGATCCCTTCCCACCCCTACTATCCTGTGAGCCTGTGTGAGTACATCTGCTGGAGTTAATGCTAAGGCTCCATAAGCACAGTTAGAAATGCTCCTGTTTCCATGTTCCTATTTTCCATGTTCTGCTTGTTTAAAGTGTTTAATTCTGTGCAGCTATTTCCTGTTGACCAAAAATCCAAAGAATCTCAGGGAAATGTCTAGAATTTAAAAATATTAATAATAAAAATTGATATTAATATAGAAGTTAATATTCATAGTTAATAACTGATTAGTAATTTCTACAACACCACTCTGGGCACACGATTCAAGTTGCTAGGTACATTAAACTGATCCAAGAAACAGCTTCAGTGAGTTGTAGATCTGTATTTGTGCATAGTATGAGTTACTTCCTGGCAAATGCCATGCATCAAGGTGATAGATATCCCAGGAATATACATTACTCAGATGGCAGTTTGGTGCCAAGAGAAGAGTTGGAGTTGGGGGCCATATAATTTCTCACTGGAGTTTGGTGCCTCATCTTTGTTTTGCCTTTCTTCTTTACACATCCTAGCAAGACTGTGAGGGAAGTAGACCTCACCATTGTTTTCATTTTACAGCCTATCATCTAGTTCTTCTCACCAAAACATGCTAGCTAGGCTCAAACTAGCACAGGGAAGAGTTGGAGTTGGGGGCCGTATAACTTTTCACTGGGGATACAAGGAAGAGCAGGACATAAGAGTGAAACAACACCTGCAAAGGCAGCTGACAAGGGTTACAGTCCTCTGCTAAGACAACTGGCAAAGCACTGAGCTAAAGTCTTAGACTCGTAGAATCAAGCAGGTTGGAAGAGAGCTCCAAGCTCATCCAGCCCAACCTAGCACCCAGCCCTGGCCAAGCAACCAGACCATGGCACTAAGTGCCCCAGCCAGGCTTGGCTTCAACACCTCCAGCCACGGCCACTCCACCACCTCCCTGGGCAGCCCATTCCAATGCCAATCACTCTCTCTGCCAACAACTTCCTACTAACATCCAGCCTAGACCTGCCCTGGCACAGCTTGAGGCTGTGTCCCCTTATATGTTGCTGCTTGCCTGGCAGCAGAGCCCAACCCCACCTGGCTACAGCCTCCCTTCAGGGAGCTGCAGACAGCAATGAGCTCTGCCCTGAGCCTCCTCTTCTGCAGGCTGCACACCCCCAGCTCCCTCTGCCTCTCCTCACAAGGCTGTGCTCCAGGCCCCTCCCCAGCCTTGCTGCCCTTCTCTGGACACCTTCCAGCACCTCAACATCTCTCTTGAATGGAGGAGCCCAGAACTGGACACAGCACTCAAGGGCTTGTGTTCCAGGCTCCTCGCCAGCTTTGTCACCGTAAAATTACCAAAGAGCAGAGAAATCCCAAAAGGTGAACCCAGAAAATGTGTCAACCACTTGAGAGACTGAAATGAAGGGCAAGGGCTGACCAGGAGGTGGAAGTATGACTGCAAAGGCATGCCACCAATTTCCCTGGGTGACAGTGTCTCAAAGAACTGTGCTAAAAAAAACCTTACTATAAAAAAAGTCCTTTTCTGCCTTCATTAGCCAGTTTTGTCTTAAGAAAGATTAAATTTGACCCTGATTTTTTTTTTTCACCCACTAATAACTTTGGCCATTATGTTTTCTGTAGAGTATGAAGTATTAAACCTCTTGGTGAAATCTGTTCTGCTGCAGCACAAAATGCATCCATATTTATGACCTCTCATCAATACAGATCTTTTATTCACACACACATGCTTAGCATAGCCAGAGAAAAGTCAGTGGAAATGAGTCTAGGCTGCAAAATATTCTGGGTGCTGCAAAATGTAGGAAGGAGTTTTTGCCCTGCAAGCAGAGATTGATGTCCTCATGGGTTTGTATTACAAAGTGGAGCTCAATTGTACAACTTAATGCTGTTTTCTTACCATATTTTTAACTAAAGCAGGGCTGAAGATCATACAATCGTACAGGTGACCTCTAAAGATCACCCAGTCCAACCCTTCTGCCATGGGCTAGGATACACTTGAGTAGATCAGGATCCTCCAAGCCTTACCTAATGTGACCTTGTATCTGTTCTGCCAGGCAAGCAGCAAGAGAAGAAGGGGACACAGCCTCAAGCTGTGCCAGGGCAGGTCTAGGCTGGATGTGAGGAGGAAGTTGTTGGCAGAGAGAGTGATTGGCATTGGAATGGGCTGCCCAGGGAGGTGGTGGAGTGGCCGTGCCTGGAGGTGTTGAAGCCAAGCCTGGCTGGGGCACTTAGTGCCATGGTCTGGTTGACTGGCCAGGGCTGGGTGCTAGGTTGGACTGGATGAGCTTGGAGCTCTCTTCCAGAGGTTGGTTGTGTATGATTCTATCATCCTATGATAAGACGTTGCAGCTAAACATGTGGAGGAACTTTACTGCATGAGTGCTGGAGCCCTGGAACAGGCTGCCCAGAGAGGTTGGTTGAGTATCTGTCTCTGGAAACATTCAACACCTACCTGGATGCATTCCTGTGTGACCTTCTTTAGGCAAACCTGCCTTGGCAGGGGGATTGGATTTGATGTTCTCCAAAGGTCCCTTTCAATCCCTTCCACTCTGTGTGTGAAATGGGGAGTAGGCTGTCTCTCTGAGAGACTCTCAGTTTGCCTGACTTCACTAAAAGCTGCAATGTCTCACTCTCTTGAGACCAAGCTCCTTGCCCAGTTGGAGCTGATGTTATCAGGGACAACATCAAATATCTCAGTGACACAAAGTGTGTTGTTGTCATCCCAGTGACTGGAAGGGACCTCCAAAGCTCATGGAAGTCTCAGCAGACATCCAGGCAATAAAGCCAGTAAATCTTTAGTCATTGAGGTCATCTTTGTGTACAAAGATGTCACAGACAGCTCTGCAGGGTGATTCCTCCTTTCCTTAAACATTTGATGCCTGATGACTTACCTTGCTGGGGAGCCTATGCTTGAGATGAGAAATTATATCTAAGGCTGTGAAAGAGCAAAGCATTTAACCTCTCTGTCAAAACCAACTAAAGTGAATGCATGCTTAAAACTCTCTTTCACCATGCAACAAAACAAGAGGCAGCAATGTGGCACAGGAAGAAGGAGAATGAAAGCCTCTTCAGCCTAAGTTATTACTGCTTGGTGTTAGAAGCAGCCCTGTTACATGAAATGCCAGAGGAGCTTAGTAGTAGGCAGTGGCACCATCCTGCCACTCTGTCTTTGCAGTCTGATCAGCAGATGGTGGGGAAGAAATTGTCAGTGACACAGAAGAGAACCCAAAACTTCACCCACTATGAATCTACACACTGCAGACTTCAGTTCAGGAGGTTGGGAAGGGCTTTCCCCCCCCCCCCCCCCAATCAAAACGTGGAGCTGCAATGTCTCTGAAATAAGCATTGCAAGATCTTAGTGCTGTCAGAGACCTGGATAAACAATGTGTGCCACCAGCTCAGAACAAACCTGGTTTGAGCTAAATTGCTAAGAGAGCATCCTGTCTGTACTCACTGTCCCAAAAATCCCCTCCTGCATGAGCTCAGACCCCCAGGAGCTCCCCAGTATGCAACAACTGGACAAGAAGCCAGACAGGGAATGCAGAGTGAGCCTGTGCCGTGGGACCACCTGCCTGACTGCTCAGCTTGCATGGACTGAAAGGCACCACTCTGGACCACCACACCTGGAACTGAGCTCCTGCCACCTATCACACACAGGAGGTGAAGGCTCCCTGTTGTGCCAGGTGCTGCTGATTCTGACCCAAGCACAGTCTGGCAGCTCCTGGTTTATCGGCAGCAGCGATCACTTCGGAGGCAACAGCTGGGCAAGGGGGGCTCAACTCTGGAAACCCCCTACCACACCCAGCACCACTGGTCAGTGAGGCTGGCCAAGCAGATGACTGCTGGAAGATGCTAAGTGATGCTCAGAAAAAGCTGCATGTTCAGTGAGGCAGGCAGGGAAAAGAAGAGCAGCTCTGACCTGCAGACGCAGCTCTCCCCACCCACTGCCGTCAAACGGACTCTGGGGATGCAGAATGGCTCTGGGCTGACCTCTCTTCTCCCTGCGTGGGGGCACTGCTTTCTTTTCTTTCTCTTTCCTCCCCTGCCTCTCTTACACTTTCCCTCTCCTCATCCCCATCCCCCTGTGTGTGTGTGGTGTGACTGCAACGAAGCCAGCCTATGCCTTTGACACCCTTTGTGCCTTAATTCTGTGCCCAACAAACCCACCCACACTCACAATTCCTCCAGACTGGGACAAGTAGCAGTCAGCTGAATGTAGCATTTTCAATCACCTGAAACACAGAAGTTGCAAAAGAATGCCTTGAAGCTGAAAAATGTGTTTTCAGAAGCAGAACATCCCATCCTGGGGAATGGCCAACACTTCCCTCCCATTTTTGTGTGTCCAGGAGGACACTTTAAGAAGCTGGCTCTGCATTTTTCATGCTTTAGTGCTCCATAAGAGCCAGATTGCTGCATGATACTGCCAGTAGCTGGTTACATCATCTGAAGAGCATATATTTTATCTCTGAGGGGAAGAATAAGTCTTCTTTAAAGATGCAGACATCTTTACTGCTGCTTTGGAAGCAACTACAGAAGGTCAAGTCTTCAATGAACACATTTCAAAGCTATTTAGAATCATACAGAATCACAGGATGTCAGGGACTGGAAGGGACCTCCAAAGCTCATGCAGTCCAACCCCCCTGCCACAGCAGGATCACCTACAGCAGATCACACAGGTACACATCCAGGTGGGTTTTGAATATCTCCAGCGAGGGACACTCCACAGCCAACCCTGGGCAGCCTGCTCCAGGGTTCTGTTACCCTCACAGGGAAAAAAAATTCCCCATGGAACTTCCTATGCCTCAGCTTCCACCATTGTCCCTTGTCCTGCTTGATAATACAATTACCATGTTTGGAAAAGACCTCCAAGATCAAGTCCAGCTGAATGAGCTTTGAGCTCCCTTCCAACCTAAACTGTTCTATGAATCTATGAGCTATATCAATTAGTATCACCCAGACCTAAGTCATTACTGACAAATATTTCCCTAAGTGTTTCTTCAAACCCCAACTAAGAATGAACAATATCTTTCACTCAGGCTTTCCCAGTGCTGAAGCTTTCTTAGTAACTGAGGCACCAGCTCACTGGTGTCTGTGCTGTTTGAACAGGGAGTTCTGTTGTAGGACAAGGGAGCTGTACTCAGCACTGCTCAGGCCACACCTTGAGTCCTGTGCCCAGTTCTGGGCTCCTCCATTCAAGAGAGATGTTGAGGTGCTGGAAGGAGTCCAGAGAAGGGCAGCAAGGCTGGGGAGGGGCCTGGAGCACAGCCCTGTGAGGAGAGGCTGAGGGAGCTGGGGGTGTGCAGCCTGCAGAAGAGGAGGCTCAGGGCAGACCTCATTGCTGTCTGCAGCTCTCTGAAGGGAGGCTGTAGCCAGGTGGGGTTGGGCTCTGCTGCCAGGCAAGCAACAACAGAAGAAGGGGACAGAGTCTGAAGCTGTGCCAGGGCAGGTCTAGGCTGGATGTGAGGAGGAAGTTGTTGGCAGAGAGAGTGATTGGCATTGGAATGGGCTGCCCAGGGAGGTGGTGGAGTTGCTGTGCCTGGAGGTGTTGAAGCCAAGCCTGGCTGGGGCACTTAGTGCCATGGTCTGGTTGCTTGGCCAGGGCTGGGTGCTAGGTTGGTCTGGATGAGCTTGGAGCTCTCTTCCAGCCCGGCTGATTCTATGATTCTATGACTCCTTGCTACACACAGCACTCAACTGGACCGCTCCAGCCTGCAAACCTGGACCCTGCTTTGCCCGGGGGGCTGCTGACCACCCGATGACTGCCCCAGAGCCACAGCAGACTTGTCTCATGTCTGTGGGCCTTCTCAGGCGACCTGCTCCATCTGGCCTCGCCCAGCAGCACAGCTCCCTTGCACCATCACCACGTCAAGTCCAGCACCTGGCTCTGACTCTCTGTTGTCCTGCTGATGCTTTCGCAGCGCCAATGTTCAGACTCGTACGCAGTGAGTAACCCAACTCTCTTCACTCCAGGGTGTGACAGTTGATGCTTCGCCTTTCAATGGCAGTTTGTGGCAGGAGAGGCTGCTGCTGGGCTCTGCTCACAGGGAATTGGAGACAGAACAAGGAGGGATAGCCTCAAGCTGAGGCTGGGGAGGTTGACATAGGACATTAGGAAAAAGCTTTTCACAGAGAGAGTGGTCAGGGACTGGAGTGAGCTGCCCAGGGAGGTGGTGGAGTCACCCACCCTGGCTGTGTTTAAGGGTGGTTCGGATGTGGTGCTTGGGGCTATGGTTGAAGGTGACTCTTGTAGAGTAGGGTTGTAGGTTGGCCTTGGTGATCCTGAGGGGCTCTGCCAACCTGCATGTTGCTGTGATGCTGTGTAGCACTTCCTGATGGAAAGGGGAATCAGACACTGGAATGAGCTGCCCAGGGAGGTGGTGGAGTCACCATCCCTAGAGGTGTTTAAGGAAAGATTGGATGTGGCACTCAGTGCCGTGCTCTGGTTGATGTGGTGGTGTTAGGCTGTACTGGATGATCTCAAGGCAGGATTGGACGTGGCACTTGGTGCCATGGTCTAGCCTTGAGCTCTGTGGTAAAGGGTTGGACTTGATGATCTGTGAGGTCTCCTCCAACCTTGGTGATACTGTGAGACTGTGAGACTGTGATCTCAGAGGTCTACTCCAGCAGTGATGTCTCAGAACTACAGGACAAGCTAAGTAGCCACAGGTGGCAGAGGACAGGAAACAGGACTATGAGTAATTTTGTTCAGGCTAATGACAGCAACCAAAATATTTCCTTCTACTAAAAGAAAAATGCTGAGCTTCAGGAAAGAGAGGTTCTGCAGTGGGTTTCATGTTTTTAATGAGCACATCTTAGTGTAGGGACTGTTCTTAGTCATTTAAAAATATGAATAAGGCAAAAAACAGAAGTAAAAAGAAAAATGCTTATTCTCATTAGTAGAAATATTCAGTAGGTTGGAATAAACCCCAACCTCTTTCTATTTAATCTGAGCCTATTCTTTGGCAGAGAAGGGAGCTTTAACTGCTGCCTGTGAGTGAAGGGAAAGTAAGGCTGGGTGACTGCACGAAAGCAGTCATGCCATTAAGAAAGAGATGTATGAAGTGGTCACTGCAGGAAACATCAGCCTGAGTATCAGAAAGAGACCTTGAGTTATATGTCTTCTGTAGTGGGAAACACAGTAAGGAGGGAAGCAGAACAGTGATCCTTCTTCCCCTTCTGAACCTACAGGAAGGCTGGGGAGGAACTATTAACAAGGTCTTGTAATGACAGGACAAGGGGTAATGGGATTGAACTGGCAGAGGGGAGATTGAAACGATGTTAGGAAAGGTTTCTTCGCAGTGAGAGTGGTGAGACACTGGCACAGGTTGCCCAGGGAGGTTGTGGCTGCTCCCTCCCTCTGAAGGTGATCAAGGCCAGGTTGGATGAATCATAGAATCATAGAATTAACCAGGCTGGAAGAGACCTCTAAGCTCATACAGCCCAACCTAGCATCCAGCCCAACCTNATTCTTGCTGCTCTTTCCACTCATTGCAAGAAGATGACTGATACTCTCCAAAAGGTTTACAGTAAACAGACTCACACAGAATGACAGAAACATTCAGGCTGGAAAAGACCTTTGGGATCATCAAGTCCAGCCTTTGACTCTACTCTATAAGCTTCACCTCACAGCCGTGTCCCCAAGCACCACATCCAAACAACCTTTAAACACATCCAGGGTTGGTGACTTGACCACCTCCCCGGGCAACCTGTTATCTGACCACTCTTGCTGGGAATTTTTCTTTCACTAATGTCCAATCTAGACCTGCCCTACTGCAGCTTGAGGCCATTCTCTCTTGTTCTATTGTTAACAACCTGTGAGCAGAGACTGCTCAACCTCCTTTAAGGTAGCTGCAGACAGTGATGAGGACTCCCCTCAGCCTCCTCTTTTTCAAACTAATTAGGTCTCTTCCTTCCAGTATCCAAAGGGGGGCTACAAAAAACCTGGAGAGGGACTTTTTAGGCTATCAAGTAGTGACAGAATTAGGGGGAATGGAGCAAAGCTGGAGATGGGGAGATTTCAGACTGGACCTGAGGAGGAAGTTGTTGGGCATGAGAGTGGTGAGAGGCTGGAATGGGTTGCCCAGGGAGGTGGTTGAGGCCCCATCCCTGGAGGTGTTGAAGGCCAGGCTGGATGAAGCTATGGCCAGCCTGCTCTAGGGTAGGGTGTCCCTGGCCATGGCAGGGGATTTGAACTAGATGATCTTTGTGGTCCCTTCCAGCCCTGACTGATCCTATGATTCAAACCATCCCCAGCTCCTTCAGTCATTCTTCTTAAGATTTATGCTCCAGGCCCTTCACAGCCTCCTTGCCCTTTTCTGTACTTCCATCAGCAGCTCCACATTGAGGTGCCCAAAACTGACCACAGTACAGAAGGATATGAACAGAGACTGTAAGCAAATGGGGCTGATGCCTCAGTGTGTGCTCAAGTCAGGACCTCACGTCTCGGTTTGCTCTGCTGCTCTCATGCTTCTGTCCAGCATGGGGAGTCAGCACCCCAAGCTCATCCTTCTGCCAGACTGTGCCAGTGAGAATCTGTGAGCTCAGCATGTGCCCAGTTTTCTGAGATAAAAAACCAAACCCCTGACTTCTTCTACACCATTCATAAACTATCAGAGTAGGCAGAAAAGTTTATTCTAAGGATGTGGAGCTCTTGCCACGGCTCTGCTCCAAAGGGCAGGAGGTGCTGAGGCAGGGGATACAAGGGAGCAGCTTTCAAGAAAGGACTGAGCAAATCCTGTCTGCTGACATACACTGGGAGGAAGATCCCCCCCAGCAGGAACTGCCTGTCAGTGATGTTTATTCTTCTTCTTCTTCACATTAAAGCTTTATCTGAGAGCTCTGCCTGAGACAGGGACCCCTGCGTAGAGACTGTACACATAGAAGAAATGAACAAAGCTCTCCTGCTGATCAAGGCAGCAGCACAGGATCACAGCTTCTGCATGGCATGAAATGCACGTTGGCCTGGGGTCAGGATAATCTCAGGGCTAGCTGTCACCTTTTATATCCCCAGAAAATCCACCCTGGCAAAGAAGAATTCAGTTCCCCCAGCAGCCCATAAGTGAGATTTAGTGAAAAAGCAGCACCACAACACTGGCTTTGCAGGCAGGAAAGTGGAACACAGGAAGGTTTATTAATTTGACTAAGGCTGCAGAAGGAATGTACTGGAAAGGGGCAGAATTCCTGGAGGGAATTTATAGCTGTAAATAAATAGGACTAAGCCCATTCTCTAAGCCCTGTGCTAGGAAGGACAGCAAAGTTTAATGGTGGTTGAACTCTCTTCTCCCAGACCACAGCTGGAGCTGAAGGAGCATTTCCAAAGGACAAAAATCAATGTGCAAGCTGCAACAGAAGAAATTCTTATTAGACATTTTAACTAAAACTATTCCCACAGAAGAAATTCTTATCAGATATTTTAACTAAAACTGTCCCCACAGGGAACAGGGAGACAGACACATGGCAGAATTCCCATCCATGAAGATCTTCTAATCTAGGTTGGATAGAATTGTAGAATGATAGAATCAACCAAGTTGGAAGAGACCTCCAAGCTCATCCAGACCAACCTAGCACCCAGCCCTATCCAGTCAATCAGACCATGGCACTAAGTGCCTCATCCAGGCTTTGCTTCAACATCTCCAGGGATAGCAACTCCACCACCTCCCTGGGCAGCCCATTCCAATGCCAATCACTCTCTCTGCCAACAACTTCCTCCTAACATCCAGCCTAGACCTGCCCTGGCACAACTTGAGACTCTGTCCCCTTCTTCTGTTGCTGCTTGCCTGGCAGAAGAGCCCAACCCCACCTGGCTACAGCCTCCCTTCAGGTAGTTGTAGCCAGAGTGAGGTCTGCCCTGAGCCTCCTCTTCTCCAGGCTAAACAATCCCAGCTCCTATGCCATAAAGCTGAGAGTGAGAGAGATTAGGCATGGCAGTCAGCTGAGCTGTGCATCCCATAATACAACTGTGTTGATCTGACATTCAAGCATGTGATTAGAGAAAAATAAGAGCTGTCAAATCCTCAACTTGTTCTCTTCATTTTATAAGCAGTAGAATCATGGAATCACAGGATGGTAGTGGCTGGAAGAGACCTCTGGAGATGAAGTAGTCCAATCATCCTTCTAAAGCAGGTACACCTGAAGCAGGACACACAGGGACACATCCAGGTGGGTTCTGAAAGCCTCCAGAGGAGACTCCACAACCTCTTTGGGCAGCCTGCTTCAGGGCTACAGCACCCTCACAGAAAGTAAGTTTCTCCTTATGTTCAAGTGAAACCTTCTGGGCTCTAGTTTGTACCTATTGTCCCCTGTGCCCACCCCTGCCCACCCCTGAAAAGAGCCCAGCCCAGTCCTCATCACCATCACCCTTAGATACTTAGTTGGATTTATGAGTTATAAAGTCAGGCTGCTCTTTTCCAGGCTAAACACAGAATCACAGAATCACAGCAACATGCAGGCTGGCAAAGCCCCTCAGGATCACCAAGGCCAACTTAGAACCCTACTCTACAAGAATCACCTTCAACCATAGCCCCAAGCACCACAGCTAAACCATCCTTTTAAACACATCCAGAGTGGATGACTCCACCACCTCCCTGGGCAATTCATTCCAGTCCCTGACCACTCTCTCCATGAAAAATCTTTTCCTAATGTTCAGCCTAAAACTCCATAATCTCAGCTTGAGGTCATTCCCCCTTCTTCTGTCTCCAATTACCTGTGAGCAGAGCCCAGCAGCAGCCTCTCCACAATGTCTCTTCAGGTAGCTGTAGACAGCAATGAGCTCTGCCTTCAGCCTCCTCTGTTTCACACTAACCATCTCCAGCTCCCTCAGTCAGATTTATTCCCCAGGTCCTTTTGAAGCTTTTTTGCCCTCCTCTGGACCCACTCCAGCACCTCCACATCTGTCTTGTATTGCAGTGCCCAAAACTGAACACAACACTTGAGTTGTGGCCTCACCAAAGCTGAGTCCAAAGGGACAATCACCTCCCTGCCTCTGCTGGCCACAGCGTTTTTAATCCAAGCCAGGATGCCACCTAGGCACACTGCTGGCTCCTGTTCAGCTGCCTGGGCACTATTCTGTCTCACATTCAGCTGCCTGGGCACACTGCTGGCTCACATTCAGCTCCTATCTGTGACAGTCCCAAATGCCTTTCTGCCAGGCAGCTCTCCAGCCACACTGCCCCAGTTCTGTAGCGCTGCTTGGGTCAATCAGTCTTTCCTTGTCAGAGAGATGCTCAAGTTCTCTAATCATTGTCATGGTCCTCTTTTGGGCTCTCTCCAACAGATCCCTGTCTGTCTTGAACAGGGGAGCCCAGAACTGGACACAATACTCCAGGTGTGGCCTCACCAGGGCAGAGTAGAGGTGTCAAGAGGACCTCCCTCAACCTGCTGTCCACACTCTCCTTAATACACCCCAGGAGACCATTTGCCTTGTCTATGAGGGCATGTTCCTGGCTCATGGTGAGCTTGTCCAGTACTGTGTTCTACTGCTAGGATGGAGAAATGTAACATGAAACTTCTCTTTCACTTGATCCAGTTTCTTGTCTGAGAAGCACAGCGAGGTGCAGAAGGAGAACTGGCACATTACAACCCCCACAGCAGTGCTGTAAAGTCTTAGCTGACAAAACACGAAGCTAATGAATTGATTAATGCTGTTATCAGAGTGGGCTTACCCTTAGAAAATTCAACAGATCAGGGCACTAATTTTATGTCTTCTCTGCTAAATGAGGTGTGCAAACTTGTAAAAATTCCCCCTTCACACAGAGTTTCGTATCAGCCAGAAACAGATGGGCTTGTAGAATGCTTTAATCAAACACTTAAGCAGATGCTAAGAAAATTGATCAGCAGTGAACCAAAACGTTGGGATGAATTGTTACCTTTGTTTGGCTGCTCTGCGGGGAGCTCTCTTACCCAGCAACCGGATGCTTCCCATACCTTCCCAAACAAGCCCAGGAAGCAGGCACTCTGGAATTGTGCTGCTTGTAAATGACCCAGCACTGGCAGCGTCATCACATCTCCACAGAATCCCAGCATGAGAGTAGGGTGGGCAGCTGAGGGAGCTGGGGTTGTTTGGCCTGGAGAAGAGTAGTCTCAAGGGCGATTTCATTGCTGTCTGCAGCTACCTGAAGGGAGGCTGTAGCCAGGAGGGGTTGGTTTCTTCTGCCAGGCAAGGAGCAACAGAAGAAGGGGACACAGCCTCAAGCTGTGCCAGGGCAGGTCTAGGCTGGATGTTAGGAGGAAGTTGTTGTCAGAGAGAGTGATTGGCATTGGAATGGGCTGCCCAGGGAGGTGGTGGAGTGGCCGTGGCTGGAGGTGTTGAAGCCAAGCCTGGCTGGGGCACTTAGTGCCATGGTCTGGTTGCTTGGCCAGGGCTGGGTGCCAGGACTGAATGAGCCTGGAGGTCTTCTCCTACCTGCTTGATTCTATGATTCTGTGGTAGGACAAGGGGCAATGGGGGCAAGCTGGAGCCTGCTCCAGGTTTCATAGCCTGATTGATTCTATGATAGGACAAGAGGCAATGGGGGCAAGCTGGAAGCCTGCTCCAGATTTCATGTGAACATAAGGAAAAACTTTTTCACTTTGAGGGTGACAAAACACTGAAACAGGCTGCCCAGAAAGGTTGTGGAGCCTCCCTTTCTGGAAACATTCAAAACCCACCTGGATGTTTGTCGTGGGTTTACCAAAGATAGGCGACAGAAATTAAACTCTCAGATCAAATTGGAGAGAAAATACAGAATTGTATTTAGAGAGAGAGAGATACAGCAATAGATCTTACAAAGCCATTTCCCCATCCATGGCAAACCCCATTGAAATGCTCCCATTTCCCCCCCCAAAAAAATAAATCTACCTTCCCCAGTGCTCCAATCCTCCCCCCCTTGCCAACACCTCCAGCCAGCCAAGAGGCCTCCTGCTTACATGTTCCCCGATAGATTGGCTCCTGCCACACACCCAGGGCAGGAGGAGGAGGAAAGGAGCACGAACTGACCTTGCTGTGAGCTTATACCAAGATAGCAGAATTATGGGATTGAATAACAATCTTCTAGTCCCCAGAAAAAAAAAAAAAACCCTATAGCCTCAACCTGGGACAATGTTCTCCTGTGTTACCTGCCCTGGTGACCCTGCTCTAGCAGCAGGGTTAGCCTGGATGATCTCTAGAGGTCTCCTCCAACCCCTGATCTTCTGTGATTCTGTGAAAGTATCTTTACTGTGTTGTTGAAGTGTTGCTCCCAGATTAATATCCAATTTAAAAGCAGCTGTCATTTTCCTTTTGTAGACATTATTTTTTCACACTAACAGCCTTCAAATTAGCTAAAAATATCCTTGCTGTTCAGAGCAATAAACGTTTGCAGATAGGAATCTCATTAGAGAGGGTTTTACTCCATTCACCACCACTCTCTGGCCCCAGCTGTCCAGTCAGTGTTTCATCCAGCAGTGTGTGCAGCTCCCCAAGCCATCAGCAGCCATTTTAATCATGACCACACTAGGAGAAACGCTGTCAAAAGCTTTATTCCTGCAGCTAGGAGAAACTCAACATTCCTGCAGCTAGGAGAAATTCAACATTTCCTCTAGGAAGAGGAAGCAGGAGTAGGACAGAGCAG
>WAAF01000041.1:0-16214 GCA_013400475.1 Tricholaema leucomelas
TTGCACTCATTGCCCTTTGTCCTGTCACTGGCCACCAGTGAGAGAAGCCCAGCCCCATCCTCATGACTTCCACTCTTTAGATATTTGTATTCATTTATAAGATCTCCTCTCAGTCTTCTGCAGGCCTAAGAGCCCCAGGTCTCTCAGCTTCTCATGAGACATTTTCCAGTCCCCTAATTGCAGGCCTGTGTTGGATTCTCTCCAGTAACTGCCTGTCTGCCTTGAGCTGGAGATCCCAGAACTGGACACAAGGACTCCAGGTGTAGCCTCACTAGGGCAGAGCAGAGGGGGAGGAAAATTTTCCTTGACCTGCTATTTATAATGCATTCCAGGATACCATTGGCCTTCTTGGCTACAAGGGTGTATTGCTGACTATAGTGACTTTGCTGTCCATTAGGACTCTCAGGTCTTTCTCTGCAGAGCTGCTTCCTAGCAGATCAACTCCTAACCTGTAGTAATGGATTATTACTCATTAGGTGCAGGACTGTACACCTGTCCTTGTTGAACTTCGTGAGGTTCACGTCTGTCCAACTTTCCAGCCTGTCCAGGTCTTGCTGAATAGGAAGGATCAGATTTACATTTCTAGCAGTCTGCACTGCTACAAAGGGTCAGTTGCTGTTGATCTAGTGCTGAGTTTTAAATAGCCTTAAACCAGCCTTGCTTCTGGCATAGCTTATAGTTGGATATGCAGAGAGAGTTTTATTAGGTTTATGAAGCCATATTACTCTTAAGCATTTAACTTTAAAAAGATTAGAGTTTTTACTGAACAATTAAAGGTCTTTTCACTGCCAGATAGGCTCCTGTAGTTCTGCCTGAATGGGTGTGATGGTTTGGGTGTCCCCCACCCCCCCACACTTTTAGAAATCACCCAGACTAGACTCAGACAGCTCTGGAAATTTGAATGAAGCTTATATTTACAGCTGGCACAATTTACAAGCAGACATTTACAGTATGTACAGTTATAGACAGAAATATACAAGGTAAAAAAGGTAATACAAACACAATTCCCCTCCCAGAAACCTGAGTCCCCAGGAGGGGCTCTCAACCACCCCTCACCTTCCCCCTACCCCTCTCAATCTTACCCGAGTCCTAAAGAAGAATGGAGGTTCGGCCAAGAGCGCTTAAAAAGCAAGGTGAAGCAGCCAAGCAAAAGGAGGGTGAGGTTAGAAAGCAAGATGGAGTCCAGCCAGCAGCCTCAGCTTCTCCCCAGCAGGCAAAGCTCCCCAGCAAAGAGAAGAAGCAAGTGCCCTAATCTTTGTTTTGCCTTTCTTCTTTACACATCCCAGCAAGACTGTGAGGGAAGTAGACCTCACCATTGTTTTCATTTTACAGCCTATCATCTAGTTCTTCTCACCAAAACATGCTAGCTGGGCTCAAACTAGCACAATGGGACTGGAGCATGAAGCATTTTGTTACTGTTTAAATTTCTGGATAGGTATGATGTGATTCAGCATATTTGGTGACCACATACTTATTAGTAGAATTTTATCTTGGGAATTCTGCTGCTAATGTTGAAAAAAACCAAAGCAGTAGAAGAATGGTGAGTATCTTCTGGGTTTGTGCACTATATGTGTGAGTTTTCAGGTGAACTATCTCTTTTGGATTGGTGTGTGTCTGGGTGAGGCTTAAACTGGGTAGCAACACACAGCCTTTTTTATGGAAACGTCAGTATTTGTGTGTATACACCAATGGCCTGAAGTAGAGTGGTGCTGTGCAGCATTCTAGAGGAAGAAATGAAAATGCTTAAAGGAACATCTTTGTTCATATTTTAAAGACTGGTACTTGAACTGTATTTTTCATTTTCTGTGAGAAGTAGGAACATTGCCTGTGGAGTGATGAGGTGATGTAGAGGGTGAAATATTTTGGACAATAACACCATAATGTATGTTCCAAGGAAAGTTGAAACTGAGCATATGTGTTCTCATTTAATGTCAGTTTTTGTTTTAAAAAAGCCACTGCATGTTACAATAAATCTCAGCAGCTTGGAATAGCTTATTTCCCTTACCATGGTGTTGTCAGTGTAATTGTGTTATCTTATCTCCATTCACTTTCTTATACCATAGATTGCCTCTCCTAAAATCCATTATTTTCTTTCCATCTGCCTCATGCCTCATTATGTACTCCACTCAAATTGTACATCTGAACACTGATGCTAGGTCATATTTTGAACTGGTTGTCATGTCCTTAATTTTCATAAGGCCATACGGGCTGATGTACTTGATGGGACTACTTGATGATATAATTATCAAGCAGAGAACACACTCTAGCTGTAGAATAAACACACGGTGGTACACAGCTCCTTTCTGAACAGGTGAGCTGTTAAAAGTCTGTGGCTAGTGCAGTGTGAGAATAATTTTCTATACTGGATTTTATTCACAGAAAATCAATACCTATAATGTATGTATATATGTATATATACCTATAATGTATATATATATATATATAAATGTTTAAAGATGATTTGGTTGTCCTGATTCCCTAAAGGAAATTTCTGTACAGTTGAAGGAAACTGTTACTCACATTCTTTCCATGCTTCTGTAGGATCTTTCAGTCTACATGTAGAAGTCTATGATAAGGATATTTTGATGAGTCTGTTCCATGTAATTTCTAAGACATTATCCTGTAATGATGATGTCTGTTCCCATTTGTAAGGTTCCTGGGAGGGAGGAGAATAGGATCTTGTGAAAGCTATTATATCCTAAATTTAATAGTGCTTCCATAGAATGTAGTCATACTGCAACACAAACAGGCAGATTTTTTTAATGAAATGTATTGAAAAATAGACTAGAATAAATTAATTTTGTAGAACATTCTGTTCTTCATAGCTTGGAGTTTGCCGTGTGTTTTTGTCTTTCAAAGTGCCTTTGTTGGAAAGGAATTATTCAGTATTTAATGTTGGGGGAGGGAGCATTTTTACATAAGTTAACTGTCCATGCATTGTGAATATTAACAGCAGAGACTGGTGGTGAGATGTGTGCTGATTAAAAATCCCTCTCTGAGCTGGCTAACTTGACTCCCTTTGTCCTATGGATACAGGACAACTCAGTATGCTTGTTTTCATATATTTTGTCTGATTTAAGTCCTTGAAGTAGTGACTTTCTGAAGTAACTTTAAAATTATTTTATTTCCTTGCCCTGCAATTCCATAGACAAATAGAAAGACTGTCCTTTGTTATCCCATAGCTGCTTAAACCACTGACTTCTTAGTAAAGGGCATGGTGAGAGAGAAGTGTGTGCTTGTAGCCTGGGTGCAGTAGTAAGACAGTGGGCAGAGCATGTGATAGCCAAAACCTCAAAGTATAACATATGTGTTTGTCTGTGGAAAACTGCCTGCAAGGTTACAGCTATTGCATTTCATCTGACTTGCTTTCAAGCAAGTTTCATCTAAAAAAATCAACCAAACCCTGATTCTCCTGTTGCACTCATATGTCATCCAGCTTTGACATATGCCTGTATAGCTAGTAAGCTTGAAGTGCATCATCACCAGAGTGGTGACTGTGGCTGGGTAAAACTAAGTGATGTTCTGAATAGAAGCAGCTTGAGTAAAATATTTAGAATGTCTCTGCTAGAATTTCAGCAACCCTCATTCCTCAATTTGCTTCCTCTGTTGTCTTGTGGGTGGCAATGTCCAGTTTGTACCTGATAAGACTGAACTTTCATCATGTTCACATTTCTAAGAGGTCTTTCAAATAAGTATTAACAACTTTTCATAGGTTTTGTTATGACCTACTTATACCATGTTGTACTTCAGAACCAGCTGTTCAAGGAAGCAGGACCTAATAAAAGGTTCTCTCTTGGTTTCACTCACTTGGACTTCAATGCTGTGCCTAGCAGGAGTGGAAGGCTATTTTATTAAGAATAGAAAGCCTCTTCATCTGCTGCACAGGCTTTTGCTTGGAGCAAGGTCTGAATAGGATTTAAAAAAAACCAGCAACTCTGTGTCAAATCAGTTCATCTAGCTATCTCTTCTTTGTGAGTAGCACACGAAGTTATTCGGGGGATCTTGCAAGCCTGACTATTTCTGCTGCACATTTTCTTCATAATTCCCCAGCATCCAGAATTGTTATGTAGGCTGTTAAAGGGTTGTGTCCTTGTCTGTTCTTCTTAATCAGCTACAACAGTAGTTGCAATGTGGAGATTCCTTTCAGACACACACTGTATGTGCCATCAATCTTATTTTGCCTTTGAAAGCAAAGGTGAGCCTTTGGATAGCTTCCAGAAATACTTCGTTGATGGAAGTGTGATTGTTTCTCTAAAGCCAGAGTTGGCCATCAATACAGAAATGTTAAATCTCATCATCCCATATTGTTTCTTTGTAGTGATAGAGCATATAATGTCTTTCGTATAGTTGCTTCAGGTGATGAGATACGATTTTCTACATCCAGCTGACAGATTGATATATCATCTACTATAATTTGACTATTCCTATATTGAAATGAACTTCTGCCCCTAATAAAAACTTAGAGAACCCTAATATTTTGATCCTTAATTTGTCCTGTGCAAGAACAGTTATTTTTGTTTTGTTATATCAGTGTTTTTGAAATCTTGTTCTCCTTCAGCGTAATCTGAGCTTCATGCTGTTATGTTTGAAAATGCAAAACTTCAGCAATTGCAACTCATTCTTATGATCCTCATGTTGAAGGATAGCACATGGGCTTTCAAATTGAGGAGGTAATTCTGAAAAGTGTTGGTGGAAAGAATGTCTTCCTCCTTTCTCCTTTATTAACTCCCCAGTCCTGTTCCGAAGACCCTCCATATGTAGAACCTGAGACATGGCCTGTTCATGTGGTGTCAAAATGACTTCTTACTAGCTGGCAGCTTCTGGCCCTGTGGCTGAGACCAAGTCCTTGGCCGTGTGAAGTCTCCTTCTCCATTAGCATGCAAGTTCTTGAAGTTTGTATTGTTGAGAACTTGTGTGCCCAGAATTGATGCTGGAAGTGTATATAACTGAAATTTTAGTTGTAGGTAGAGTCACTTTGGAACAAGGAGGTACCTCTGCAGGCGACTGCTGGTAGAGCACTGTCATTAAAAAGATGAGCTAATGAAGATTCATATTTAAGCTATCTTAATTACCAGACGTCAGACTTTTTTGAACCTGACAGTTTAGAAAAGCATCTTAAATGTAAACTGAGGACCTGGATAGTACTGTGCTGCTCCATACTATAGCTCCACCTTAAAGTTTCCTCTGAAACCCTGAAAGTGGTGGAAAAGAAGCACAGAGTAACTGGGAATAATGAATTTTGTAATCAGGCTGTATGCTGTGGAATGCACAAGTCTATACATAGTGTGAGTAACTTCAGCAGCCATGCAGGTAGCGCTCCAGTCCCCTAATCATCCTTGTAGCCTTCTGCTGGACCCTCTCCACCAAATCCCTGTCCCTCTTAAACTGGGGAGCCCAAAACTGAATGTAGTATTCAAGATGAGGTCTCACCAGGGCAGAGTAGAGGCGAAGGAAAAGCTCCCTTGATCTGCTGGACACATTCTTCTTAGCACACGCCAAGATCCTACTGGCCTTCTTGGCCACAAAGGCACATTGCTATCCTATAGTTAACTTGTTATCTACCAGGACTCCCCAGGTCCCTCTCCACAGGGCTGCTCTTCAGCAGATCACCTCCCAGCCTCTATTGATGCAGTTTACTAATCCTTCTGAGATGGATGGGAGACATTGTGCTGTGTAGACTTAAATACTAATGTGCGGAGAACTCAGTGCATTCATTGATATATTACTTCTATTACTAATGTTTTTTCTTGTTTAAAGTTTTAACGAACGTTATGCCAATAAAAGGAGATTTAAAATGTGGTTGATTACTTTGAGGTTGAACTTGTTTTTAAAAAGTGAATGAATTTTTCCCAGTAACTCACCAAAAGCCTTGACAATTCATATTGTCAGATGCTTGAAATGCAGCATTGAACAATTTTTGCTGTCCGTCAGTCAGCAAGCAGTTTTCACGTATTTGCTTATAGACTTACATGAAAGATTCTCAAAATAATATTCCCTAGAAGATGGCTGTTGTCACTAATATCCCTTTTTAAAACTGATTTGTAGATTCACCTTGTGGAGTATGTTAGCAATTTGAAACAGAAATATTTGTGATGTACCTGTGTTTGTAAAAGGTAAACGGTAACAATGGTTAATTAAATTGATTTTTTGTGCCCTCAAATCTTTCAACTGAGGAAATTGAGTTCATCAGTTACTTTGTTGTGAACATGGATAAATCTTAAAGTGCTGAAGAAATGGATTCAGAAATCACTGTTTCTTGGTGCTTCAGAGCTGTGTATCTTACACACACTTCCAATAAAATGCAAATACGATTTGAAAAACTTCAAAAGACTGAACACAGCATTCAAAATGCTTTGTAGAGCATACAGGACTTTGCTGTAGTATAACTGCTAGCAAAATAGGCTTCACCATGCATCTTCATTAGTGGATGTGGTGACCTTGACTCCTTTCTTTCAGTGAACAGAGAGAATGAAGCAATCAAGTGTGCTGGAAGTATGTAGATTGTCTGCCTGATGCAGCTTAGTACATGGACTGTGAAAACTTGGAAGTCATGTGCCTGGGCTTCCTAAGAAATCATGGAAAGAATCAGTTTGACTGTTGCATAAAAATTGTTTGAGTGGTTTGCAAGTGACAACATGCGACTGCACCAGTTTAAGAAGGATGCTTGTAAAATTCTTTCTGCTTTACTAGCACACCTGTGCAATCTTCCTTCACCTGTATTTGCTAACTTGCTTTTAATTTCATTTTGTGAATGTCATCAAATACAGAAACCATAAATGCCTTGTCAAAACTGGAGGGCTAAGATGTGCAAGGGTGGTGACTGAACAGAACCTGACGATTTGGGATCTATATTTACGCTTTATCCAAAGTCAGTGTAAATGAATACTCGTTTTAGAAACAGATGAATTTGATTTGTTTTCGTTTGTTTGCACTGGCGTTGAGAATTGCCAGTATTTCCCTAGGCTGGGCAGGAGTTTACCTTTGTTGATAGTACAGTGCCATCTAGTGACTGCTCACATGAAGCAGTGGAGAAATTGCCAAGGAAGAATGTTGGCCAGAGCAGGTCACACAGGTTGCAAGGACAGGTGATTCATAGCTGCAAGAGAACTGCTTTATGGAAGATGGAATTAGATGAAGTCTGATCCCTTGCACCTTGAAATGAGACCACTGCAAAAAAATGCAGCTTGTTTGAGAGCGTGATCAGAGGTGGTGTGAGCCGTATGAGAGGAGGATGGCTTTCTTATGCAGCCAGCTACAAATCTAGCACTTGCAAAATTTTCAGTTAGCAGTTTACTTACCTTAAGAGATCTTAATCTTTGTAAACACTCTTACAAATCCTGTCATAATTTTTTGGTAAAGGTAACTTAGGTCTCTTTCCAATGAAGGTAAGCATTTAAATGCTACATACATATGTATTTTCTCCTCTGTTTCTTTGCAGCTCGATCATATATTGTCCCCTCCACCAATGCCTTTTCGAAAATCCAGCAGTCCTGAAGTATCTTCTAGCCTTGGAAAGTCTTCTAAATTTAAGAGACAGATGAGTGAAGATGGGAGACAGCTCAGAAGAGGTAGCCTTGGAGGAGCGATGACAGGTAAGTTTGGGATGTATGTGATGTCACCTGAAGATTTAGCAGCAATGGAGCTGATTAAACCTTGACTCCTAGAGTTTGCCTTGTGTTTGAACTCTTTGGCAGAAGTGTGAGATCCACCTGGTATTTCATAAAGTCTCTTCCACATACGTTCCCCCATTGTCAGTGGGATGAGCTCATGTTTGAGGCTCTACTTCCATGGAGTGCTGATAGGTGGCCAAGCATGTGGCTGGAAAGTGACTTATTTCTTGAAATTTTCAGGATTATGGCATTTATCTTGATGGCTTCATTTGGCAACTTGAGGGTTGTTTGAGACGTGTTTGCATACATTCGTCATGGGATCACATACCTCTTGTTTCCTCGAGAAGCCTAAGTGCACAGATGGCCTCTTTAGATTTGATACCTTTAAAAAAACAGCAATTTGGCTTCATTAATCTGGTGAAGTCCTTGCAAGGGAGGAGGGGCATTACAGCTAGCTATTGGCCATGGACTCCAACTTCTCCTCCACAGAGGCATGCCAAAGTAGCAGGAAGCTTGAGGAGGGCTGAGGCATCCTTAAGAATGACAGCATCTGTGGAAGATGTCAGATGCTGAAATCGTGTTTGTATGCTGGGAGCTGTATAGCATCAGCAGTCACTGAAAAGTGTTTTTGACTGTGGAGTGAAATGAATGTAAAAACATTAAGAGAAGTTAAGTGGCACTTGCTTAGTATAGTTAAAGAAAAAGATTCTCTTTAATTCACTAGAATTTGACAATGAAATATATTCTTGAAGAGCACAATTTCTAACAGTGTGAAGATTTTCTGAAGAGCAAAATATTAAGTAACTGAAGAGAAAGACAATAGATTTCAGTGATTTTAGTGATAGGGGGACTCAACATAGGGTTTTTTTATCTGTTGAGGTGATGCCCCTTTGATATCAGGTGAAATTCAAACTAGAGAGCTGAATTGGCCTTTACTTGAGATGTAACTGTCTTCTGTCACTAAATTCTGTTCTTCTCTAAGAAGCTATTGCAATACTTCTCTTTGTAATCAGTTACCAAGAACTGATTCTAAGGAGTGACAAATTGTATTTTATTACTTTTATTTTTTACTTACAATATTAAATTGTCTCATACTTTATCTGAAGGCAAGATAGATAGTACTACAGGAACTTCTTGAACCGTATCGGCACATAATTGTTGCTGTGATTTCTGGTCTCACTAAGATAAGATTTGCTGTTTCAAATACTATCCAGAGTCGTATTCTGAAGATTTCAGAAACAGTATACGAGTATTTGTGACCTGTGTGGGCTTTTGTGGAACCTGAGTGACTTAAAGCAGTTGGAACTGTCAATTTTGCTAGCCGTATCAGTGAACTGTGGTCTCTGTGAAGTATCACTACTCTAAAAACTTGAAGTGTAGCTCAAATTACTGTTTTACTGAATCTAAAAATTGTCAGCACATTGCTTGATATTTCATCAAGAGCTGATGTGGATTTTTTATTTTGTTTTTAACTGTGAAGTTGGGTAGTAGTCTTTAAAAATAAAACTTTCTCTAATAGGCTCTGCTGATATAGACTGGGAGAAGACAGCCTAATCAAAACCAAACTGAGGAAATGTGCTCTGCTGCTGTAGTCTCTGGTCTTTAGTCTTGAATTATTGCTTGAGGCCTCTATAAATGAAAATGGATATGCTTTTTGTGTACTTTCAATATGTTGTGCAGGGTTTCATGTCAGGATTTGGGAGTACAGTGTGCAATGATGTTAAACTGCTTTATTACTATATAGCAACCATACTTTGGAGTTGAAGAAAATTAAATCTATGTTTTTGAGAATAAATCTACTATTGATTCCTGATGAAAACCAGTAGGGAACCACTGCTTTCAAATAAATTTGTCCAATAAAAGAAATCAATACTCCTTGTCAGGGATACCATGCTGTTATATTTTGGAAAAGTCACTTCAGTCTAATTAATGCCTTGATATTACTATCCTTAATCTTCGTCCCCAAGGAGGAGGAGAAGGAAGACTTTAGGAAAGTGAGACAAACTCAAATGTGGAAGAAGATTTTATTGCATGTGGACTGATGTTAGTGTAAAAAATCTACTTTAGTAGTTTTACTGGTGAAATGCTAGCAATACTGCTTCATAGAAAGGATGGAAAACAGTGTTTCATAATAGAGGTGGCTAAACATAAGCATTTGTGAGATAAATCAACTTCAGAGTGAAAGTGTTTGAATGTGATTTATAACCAGAATCTCTTTTAATTTGAAATGTCATGTTCCCAAAGTTTTATAAAATCTTGGGCAGCAAAGCCACTTACAAACTAGTCAGGGTTTGCCTTTCTCCTCTTCCATTGCTTCTGTATCTTGCTTGTCTCCAGCACTCCCCTTCCCTGCATGCATGCATTCCTGTAACAGTGTTTGCAACAACCTGGGAAGTCAACTGTAGTTTTAGATGTTCTGCTTGTGCCATAGATAGTGTAAAACTTGTGCAGAAAAAATCCTATTGCAAAGCTGAGATGGAGTTACTTGCTTTATAGCTCGGGTCAAATACAGTGGGAAAGATCGTTGCTTCAGAAGAACACTGGTGCCCTCTGACTGCAAGGCCATCAGAGAAGTGCTGAACAGTCTGGGAGCTAAGTGTAGGCATGTGGGCTTCTCTGAATGCACCAGTATTTAAATGCCCCTCACCCTAGCCTCAGACTGCCTTCTTAAGGATTCCTAACAGTGCACAGACTAGGGCTTTAAACCTTGTTTCTAATCAGGAGAAAAGATGTTTAATTAAAAAGCTGCTTTTCTGTGGTGGCTGGTTTTCTTGATCTGCACAAACTTCAAAGGACCATGTACAGTCAGAGGGGTTTTGGCTTAAATTGTCTACAGATTTTAGTTTGCTGTGTTCAGAGATGCTTAAGTAGAATCCATTGCAGGAAGTAATATGAAAGGCCGAGAAATTAAATGAACTTTTACCACAGAGGGGGTTAAGCTGGCAAATCACTCAGACAAGCAAATCGAATTGGTCTTGCTTTCATGTTCCATTGCTGCTCCTCGGTTTGCACTGTGCTGTACAATGCAGCTTTGTTCAGTCTCCTCAGCAGTTCTGGTGCCACATTTGGAGATTGTTATCTCCCTTTCTACTTCTAAAAGGTATGAGAGCTTATTTCTGAGATGTTTATGTTTTGCAAAGCACTGCAGCTGGCTCAGTTGTCTCTATACTGTACTGATAAGCTCTGCAATTAGATAATAAAAAAATAAATACAGTTTGTTACCTCCTGATACCAATAACTGCCTGGAAACAAACTTCCTGCTGGGCTGATTGTCTCTAATTGTGCTAAGGCCGTTATCATGCTAACCTTGAACTGATCTCCTACAGATATTGGTGATATAATACATACAGATTTCATTTTATAGAACCTTTAATCCAGAAATCTTAAAGAACTTCACATTAATGAAATTACCTCAGGATCTAGTGAAGGACTAAAAAATAAGAAATCTTGGAGTGCACATATTTTTCTTCTCTGATATTTATGCTTTGATCAGCTTTCCACCTCTGAGTCATCAGTCATCTGAATACGTTCAGCAGCTTCGCTGTTGCCAGATAAGTAATATGAGGTTGATTTGAAATATATTTGGGGATTCTCAGTCTGGTTTTTATCAGAGATTCATCATGCTACTAACACTAATTAGCAGAAAGATCAACAGCTTTATGGGCCATGAAGAACAAGCTGTTCTCTTCTCTGTGGGTTGGCATGTGCTGGCAGGATTTGGAAGGGGCGCTTTTCCCTCTTCATACAGGGTAGCAGTTGGTGGTAGTATAAATCTAGGGTTTTCACAAACATGGTACTGTATAATTTAAAAAAAACAACACTTTCCCCCCCCCCCCCCATTATTATTGTTGAAAATGCCTGTTAGCTCATTAAGCCTCTCAAATATGTATATTTGACACAATGGAAATTTGAGCATAAAAATCACCCAACTTGTACCTTCAAACCTTTTTCATAGAATCATAGAGTCAGTCAGGGTTGGAAGGGACCACAAGGATCATCTGGTTCCAACCCCCCTGCCATGGGCAGGGACACCCTACCCTAGATCAGGCTGCCCACAGCTGTATCCAACCTGGCCTTAAACACCTCCAGGGATGGGGCCTCAGTCATCTCCCTGGGCAACCCATTCCAGGCTCTCACCACTCTCATACTGAAGAACTTCCTCCTCACATCCAGTCTGAACTTACCCACCTCCAGCTCTGCTCCATTCCCCCTAGTCCTGTCACTCCCTGGTATTCTAATAAGTCCTTCCCCAGCTATTTTGTAGGCCCTCTTCAGATACTGGAAGGCCACAAGAAGGTCACCTGGGAGCCCTCTCTTCTCCAGACTGAACAGCCCCAACTCTTTCAGTCTGTCCTCATAGCAGAGGTGCTCCAGCCCTCTGATCATCCTCATGGCCCTTCTCTGGACACACTCCAGCACGCTCATGTCCTTCTTGTAATGGGGCCTCCAGAACTGGATGCAGTACTCCAGGTTGGATCTCACCAGAGCTGTATAGAGGGGAAGAATCACCTCCCTCGACCTGCTGGCCACACTTCTCCTGATGCAGCTCAGGATCTGCTTGGCCCTGTGGGTTGTAAGTGCACACTGCTGTCTCATGTTGATCTTCTTGTCCACCAGCACCCCCAAGTCCCCCTCCTCAGGACTGCTGTCTAGCCAGTCACTGCCCAGCCTACATTTGTCCTTGGGATTGCCTCAATCCGGATGCAGGACACTGCTCTTGGTCTTGTTGAAACTCATGAGGTTGGCTTGTGCCCACCTCTCCAGTCTGTCCAGGTCCCTCTGGATGCCATCCCTTCCCTCCAGTGTGTCTGCTGCACCACACAGCTTGGTGTCATCAGCAAACTTGCTGAGGGTGCACTCAGTGCCACTGTCCCTGTCACCGACAAAGGTGTTGAACAAGACTGATCCTAGGACTCATCCCTGAGGGACTCCACTTGGACACGGACCCACTGACAGCCACTCTTTGGGTGCAGCCATCAAACTTATGTTTCACCAGCTTGGACACCAGGATGTGGTGTGGGACAGTGTCAAAGGCCTTGCTCAGGTCCAGGTAAATGACATCAGTTGCTCACCCTCGTCTATTAATGTTGTGACTTCTTCACAGAAGGCCACCAGGTTTGTCAGGCAGGATTTTTGGAAATGGTAGCACCCCGTCCTATACATGGCTTATCATAACTGTAGTGCAACTGTTGTAAGGGCAGCATTTAAAAAGGTTGTTTTTATCAATGATTGCCAGTAGATAGGGGCAAAATGTTTCCATTTTCCTTGGCACTACATCCAAGTCAACAGGGACTTCTGTCAGCTGGACTCATTAATTATGTATGTGCTGCTCCCCGCCGTCTCTGGGATACTGCTTGCTGGCCGCGTTCTGCCTGCCTGGCCCCAGCTCCTATTCCTGGACAAGCTGGAGTGCTGTGGGAGGCCGTGGAAGCATGACTGCCTGCAACGAATCTCTGTGGGATGTGCCTTTTTGTAGGAAATTTTATTTCCTACATTTTCTTCCTGTCTTATATGAGAGCAAAATTATGTTTCCAAAATGGTTTTGGCTTTGTGATGCATGACAGAACTGGGTGTACAGGGTTTGGAGAGCCTTTGTAGTTGTAGCTCCCTTTGGGCTTTCACCAACACCCAGTGCTAGCCCAGCACCAGTGCTACCACATAGTTTCTGAGTATAAAAGATGAGAATGTTCAACAGCCAGATGTGTGTGAGGACAGGCACAGCATGCTTTGTTTGGTAGCACTACCTAGCCAGAGCATATCCTGTGGAACTTTTTCACTGCCTTCCTCAAAAGCTGCCTTAAAGCACTGTACTACATGTTAAAACTTCTTGCAGAATTAGTAGAAATAGAGAGAAGTCACTTATTCTATAATTACACACCTGTGAAAATGTGAGGTTTTATAAAGCTTGCAGTATAAAGCTGTCTTCTTCAGATTAAGTAGATGTATTCTGCTACGAAATACACATTTTTAAATGGGTATTGGTGCAATGGTGGTTCACTTAACAATAAGTTACATTTGTCATTGTCACTTAGCTTCATGATTCAAGGCTTCAATCAACTTGCATAGCTGAACTGATTTTTACTTCCCCAGCAACATAATTTCCATATTCTTGACATGTCTGGAGTCTGTATCATGTAATAGTCTGAGATGAGAACAGAAAATACTGTATTCCTGTCTCATTATTTTGCCTTTAACTTCTCAAATGCTGCTTAATTGTTCTTACATCTTCAGAACATGAGAAGTTGATTGTTGTTTGAGATCAAAGTGCACTGTAGCAGTATAGTACCTAATTAGCTGATACATTTGCAAGTTGCCTGTTTTGAAGGGTGGAGAAATAGTGTTTAACCCTCTTTGGGATGCATACAAAAGCAAAAATGTGGAGAAAATGAATATGCATATCAAATTTCTGAAGGTTGAGATGTAGCTCCTTAAGAAATGTCCCAAGAGCTTTAGAATTAGCTGGCTTAACCATGCTTAGCAATGTAACTGGTAGAAGCACACATGAAAGAACTTGCTTGGGCTTAATTGAATGCTTGGGCTTAATTGGCTGATTACCTAAATCTGAGCTCTGTGAGGCTGCAGTTCTATTGTTGGTGGTACCTGAGATCTTAGTGCAAAACTGTCTCTGTATTGTATTTCTAAATAAGTTACAATTGCACGTCAGGACTGCATTTTTTATAGTTCCAAAGGCTTAAGTCTTCCCATTTCTTGTTATGGTTTCTCTTGAGTGGATATTGTGAAGCTGATGGTCTGGTCACACATAGGGGGAAATTATCCCTGCTTGCTCCAAGATTTATTCTTTATCATAAGTTGAACATATAGCTTGAGAAACGTTTGGGAGGAGGGAAGAGCAATGGAAAGGTTTATAGATGTTTTCCAGTGAAATCAAGAGCAGGCTTTTTCTATTAGGAAACCTCACTTTTTGAAGAAATGAGGATAAGCACATAATTACAAATTTCTTTAATTGTGTGGTACGGCAACGTATGCATGAAACAAAAATATGAATCATAATAGAAACTGTGGAGAAAGCAGCATGTTGCCACATCAGTTCATGCAGAAAACACCAAATGTTGAGGTGGTAGAGAGTTGCCAAGAATATTGGCAGCTAGCTAGAATATCTGTTCCCATAGTGGTTGAAGTGAGCAACAGTTTGCCAAAGTTCTTAAAATTTGAGCATATGTATTCTGGGCAAAACTGTTTCCATGTCTGACATTATTTAGAGTTGCTGGTAAGAGCTGTGTCTGAGCTTTGGTAAGCAGGACTCTCATTTTTGTGAAACTAACTGTCTAACTGGAGGCATAACACAACTGTCTTGTGATTTAAATTTACTCCCTTTTTATGTGCTTTTGGTAGCACGAAGCATTCAGCCTGACCCTTAAATTTCTGTCCTTCATTATCCAAGTTTCAAAATTGGATCTTCAAATTTTTGTAGAACAGGTGTAAACTGAAAAAAACAACAACAGTGGAAGGGAAGCAGGAATATCTGTGTATTAGGATTGTGTTGTAGAATGGACCATCAGTTTGTGAATTTAGGACCTGCATGTCAGAAATGTGGGGAAAAGGCTGTACTTGTTCGTAAGAATAAAAAGGAGGAGGCAGAGAATACCCATCTCTAAGGTAATTGAAAAATAAGGTATATCTAATCAATTATTTTGCTGAGTTGTAATTCAGTAGAGCTGGGAAAGCGGAATTGTAAATAGTAAGTTCATGCTGTGGGGCTTTGTCACATAGATATCAGTGCCTCTGGCTAACACTGCTATAGGGTTAGACATTTTTGGTATGGGAAAGTTTAAAAAAATAATAAAATTGAAACAATCAAGCAAAAACCCCACAAAATACAAACATCACCTTCAGCCACAGATAAATAAATAAATAAAGCTAGAGAGATTTCTTGGTGATCCCAGATGCCTTTCAAATATTTTATTGCTGTCACAGTACTTCAGTAATAGATTGCAAATAATCAAGACATAAATTCTACTTCAGTGAGTGTCTTTTAGCAGAAGAAATTAGGGTAGTTTTCACATGAGCAAAATTATGTATTGTCGTTTAGGTGTTTTGCAGTGAGAAACTTGTTCCAGGCATGGAAATGGTATTTATTTCTGGGAGGAAAACTTAACTATGTGACAGTTTATTCTTGGTAATTGGCTTTAAAAAAACCTTGATTCTATATCTCTTTGTAGTTAATGGAGGTTTTATTTTTAATTAAAAAAACAACAAACAAACAATAAATGTATTTTGGATACGAATTTAATCCTGCATTGTGCTAGTTTCTGAACCAAAACCAGATGTATCTGCTTCCTTTTCTAGTATTGCCAATACTGATGAAATTTGAAGACAGATCTATTGCTTTTTTTAAAACATCATAATCTGCCCCTGAAGTTTTTTGCCTTTGGTAGGTCACAACAATTTAATGCATGACTAGGTACTACTTAAGGGCAACAAAGCCGGTGAGGGGCCTGGAACACAAACCCTATGAGGAGAGGCTGAGGGAGCTGGGGTTGTTTAGCCTGGAGAAGAGGAGGCTCAGGGCAGACCTCATTGCTGTCTACAATTACCTGAAGGGTGGTTGTAGCCAGGTGGGGGTTGGTCTCTTCTGCCAGGCAA
>WAAF01000041.1:16238-68091 GCA_013400475.1 Tricholaema leucomelas
ATTCTATTCTATTCTATTCTATTCTATTCTATTCTACTTCTTTATCTAATTTTTAGAAAGTGGAACCAAGACAGCACTTTAAGGAGATTTTGTACTACATCAAAAAGTGAAAAATCTGTGAGTGTAATTGGATTTTTTGCAAAGGCTTCTTATACAGTAACAAGAGAAATTATAATTGAGTCAGGTGCGGTTATAGGCAAAAGTATTTGTGGGTTTATTAGTCCGTTTTGGCTTTATACGGTAGGGCATACCAGACACTGAATGCGATGGAAGTAGTAAGTAACACAGGCTGTGATTGGACTTTCTACCAATAAAGGAACCGAGGCATATGAGACAGAAGTTCAAGGGGAAGATGACACTGAACTCCAGTAATGTGCTCCCTATGTCCACCAACAATTATGTAATGCACCATTAAGTAATGCTGTGGTGTTACCATATGCAATCAGCTTGTCACCTTTCGTCAAAATGCATTTTGATACGTCTGCTGGGCTAACAAAGGGTGCATTCAGATGTGGTGAAAGTGCTGTTGGGCACAATCAGTGTTGTGACTTCAGAAGCCTTTGCAGAAGGAATGGGAGGAAGTCAAAGGCCATTTTGGGATTGAATGGGACAGCAGTGGAGTATTTGTATCAGTAAATGACTCACCTGTGTCAATAGATGATGAAAATAATAAGAAAATTACTACCAGTGTCGCAATGGTCTGTTGTTAACTGGAGATTACCCCGGACACTGGCAGTATCTATGTGTTCTATGTGGGCCAAAATACCATATCGGGGTGAAAGGGATGACATGGAGTTGAGGTGAAGTCCACATCGGAACAGCCTTATGAGTAAGAAAAGTAGCTGCTTGGAGCGTTAAATCTGACAGCAGAAATGAGTGCAGTGTAAAAATCAATAATGCGTTTCAGCTCAAGTATTATGTGTAATACTGATACTTAAATCACTTAACAGCAAGGAAATTTGTAAGTGTAAATTCAAGGACTTATTAAAGAATGAGAGGTAGAAAGTGCATACAATTTCAAATGAAACTAGCAGGGAAAACTGTAGGAGTACTATCATGACAAGAAGAAAAAGGAGTGGATAATCTGAGAGGATTGACTTTTAATTTTTTTAAATGAAAGACTCCAGGGAGAGTTGCCATGTAACTTGTTGTGGGAAGGGACTGCTTTATTGTGTGGTGGTTTAATGCAGTGGCACCCTAATCCCTCAAAGTGGACAGAGCTTTGGAAGAATTTTTTTTCCTGTGAGAAATGTTGGTGTTCCATTACATCCAACTTTTCTTATTTTAAGAAGCGGTATTAACAATACAGTGTTATTTCCCAGGTACTTTGTTGCAACTGGCATTCTTGATGGTAACTTCTAATCTCCTGGTGGTATCTCCATGTAAAGGTTTTTGCATAAGCTGTGGCAGAGCAGCCAGACAGAGAGGGATCTGGGGGTGCTGACTGATACCCGCCTGAACATGAGCCAGCAGTGTGCCCAGGTGGCCAAGAGAGCCAGTGGCATCCTGGACTGCATCAGGAATGGTGTGGCCAGCAGGAGCAGGGAGGTCATTCTGCCCCTGTACTCTGCACTGGTTAGACCACACCTTGAGTACTGTGTTCAGTTCTGGGCCCCCCAGTTTAGAAGGGACATCGAGATGCTTGAGCGTGTCCAGAGAATGGCGACGAGGATGGTGAGAGGCCTCGAGCACAGGCCCTACGAAGAAAGGCTGAGGGAGCTGGGATTGTTTAGCCTGGAGAAGAGGAGGCTCAGGGGTGACTTTATTGCTGTGTACAACTACCTGAGGGGTGGTTGTGGCCAGGGGGAGGTTGCTCTCTTCTCTCAGGTGGCCAGCGCCAGAATGAGAGGGCACAGCCTCAGGCTGCGCCAGGGAAAGTTTAGGCTCGAGGTGAGGAGAAAGTTCTTCACTGAGAGAGTCATTGGACACTGGAATGGGCTGCCCAGGGAGGTGGTGGAGTCGCCGTCCCTGGAGCTGTTCAAGGCAAGGTTGGACGTGGCACTTGGTGCCATGGTCTAGCCTTGAGCTCTGTGGTAAAGGGTTGGACTTGATGATCTGTGAGGTCTCTTCCAACCTTGGTGATACTGTGATACTGTGATGCTGTTTTCTGTGGTTAAAAGCATATATGGATGTACAACTAAAAGGAGAGTTGCAGCTTTAGACAGTCTGCTATGCTTGCTTTAATTTCAGTATGTTGTGAAATCTGTGGTGCCATCAGTACTCCTGTTTGGGATAAGGGTGAAAAGAAAGGTCATCCCAGCATCAGTGGTGCTCACATTTTCATTGGCAATTTTGATCATGTTGACTGCCTTATTAGCTACTCTACAGGGCCTCCAATGTTGCATAAAATATTTCTAGGGGTTCAAGAGAAAGAAAGGAATGTTAAATGCATTATTTCTGTTCATACACTGTCTCTGATGTGCTGAGTTAATACACTCTTGCTTTCTTGCCGGTCAGGCAAAATCTTGCACTTAAAGGAACAAGATTTTGTTGTTGTGAAGACTAGAGTTGGTTCTCTTCTGTACCAAAACACCTTACACTTCAGATATTTGAGCAAGATAAAAACTAAGCAAAATATAGACGGCTTAAAAGGACAAAGAATAAAAAGAATTAGACATGTTCTGCGTCAGCACAGCCTTGCTCATGGTGAGGTACTTAGCGGTATACTCTGTACAGTGACTGACATGAAGAGGAATGACAATACTAGCTCTATGTTATGGAGCTGGTTCCCATTTAAAAGGAAAAATAAGTATGCCTTTGTTGGACTTCGTTGACTTGCTTAAACATTTATGGCTTGGGATCATACTTAAAACTAGATTGATTTGTGAACAAAATAGAAATGTTTGTCTTTCATTTTTTCTTCTTGGGAAGTGCAGTGGGATTAATCTGAAATGAAAATTAGTGCAGTCTCAAAAGAGTCTGACAATGGGTTCTGAGACTGATTTTCGATTTCTACTAGAGAGTGCTTTGCTTAACTAGGGTTTTGCTCGTTCTTGGTTCTAAGAGGCTTCATTAAAAGAGACCTATTTCTTGCTTGCATTTTCCTTTGCTCTAAAGATCAGAGAAAAGCTCTATTGTTTTTCAGGTATTGATTTCTATGATGATAAAATGCACTAAAGGTATGCTATGGTGGTCAAACTGGAAATCGTTCATTGTAATTTTCCCAGTGGCTTTGAGAGTGGGTTCTAACAGGGATTTGTGTAATACATATTTGCTTGACAAAAGAAGTGTTGCCAAATCATTTTACTGATGTTGCCATCAGTTATAGGATGTCTTGCTTGCAACTATCTTGACTTTGTTGGAATTTTAGGAGCCTTGCTGCAGAGTTTTATTACAGTGATTGTAGTCCATAGTCTAGCTTGGAGAGACTGGGGACCTAGCACTAGGAAATGTCTTACCATTGCCTCTCAGGAGCAGAGTGAAAAGGCAAGTAAAGAAAATGCATAGACCTCTTTTGATGTGGAAAACATTAAAGAAATAACTCATACCTATTTAAATGTGAGGTGTGCATAACTTCCCCTTTCCTACTCTGTTTTAAATTCTGTTTTTCTTGCCCGGATGAAAAGAAAATAACCTTTCAAGATAATAAATATAAACTCAGCACTGGTTAGGCCACATCTTGAATACTGTGTCCATTTCTGTGCCCTTCAATTTAAGAAAGATGTTGAGGTTATTGAACGTGTCCAGAGAGGAGCAATAAAGCTGGTAAGGGGGCTGGGGCACCAGTCCTACGAGTTGCAGCTAAGGGAGCTGGGATTGTTCAGACTGGAGAAGAGGAGGCTCAGGGGAGACCATTTTTCTCTCTACNGGATCTACACTGTCATGGAAACATTCTAGGATTAATACCACAATGTAACTTATTAATAACTAGCAAACAGTTCAAACTACAAAGAGAGAGAGATTTCCCTGCGGCAAATACTGCTTCGGGGTCTATATACTATTTGCCCAGTAGAGTAGGCTAAACACTCTTTCTGCTCTATGGCAGGAGGCTGTAGGGATTGCAGAGGCATTCAAGCATTTACTCACAATTCTGATTAATTATCAATAATCACCATCCAGGGCTACCTCACAGCCTACTACTAGTGTCCAAACTTCAGGGGAGTCTTTGCCCATGGACTTTGAGGCTGGAATCCTCCCGGCTTCAGGAGAAAGGAGAATCTTCTCAGATTCTGGGGAGATGACAGTCTCTGACCTTGTTCTCCTGGCAAAGGATGCCATCTCTGCCCTTGTCTCCTGGCTTCTTCTGGACGCTCTGTCTGGGGACTGTTGTCAGGACTAGGCAGTGATAAGGCAGTGGGTGTGCAAGGTGTGCACAGCTGGCTGGGAGACTATGGGAGAATCTGTCTCCATAATAATAGCAAATAGGCATAAGCAAGAGTCTAAAGCCTCATAATGAGTGAGTGTGCCTGAATGTGAGCGAGCGTGAGCAGGGCGGCCCGAGCACGGGGCATAAGCGTGAGTGTGAGCGAGTGAGAGCGTGCTGGTGAAGCGAGAGAGAGCACCTTGTTTACCTGTGTGCCCCTATTTATCAGCTGTGGGCTGAGATTAATGGCCCTTTGGACACCACAATGACCAATCAGGTTATGGCAGTCAGACAAACAGTACCACAATAGGCAAAATCACAAGCCTGGAGTTTTCCAAATGTGGAAAGAGCGTGGGCTGGGCATGTGGGGGATTACACAACATGTTCACAACCAGCTTATACATCCTAGGCCTTGTCAGGCCAGACTTTATGGCACCAGGCCTATTGTGCCCCTTTTGTGCTTGTTTATCCATTTAATGTGTTTACCTCTGGTTTAGGCAGAAAAACATGTCCAGGCAAGGTAAGGCAAAAAATAAGCCTATTTCGGGCCTACAGGCCCTCCACAACATTCTCCCAGCCACCCAGTGACAGAACAAGAAGACAGAGTCTCAGACTATGCCAGGGCAGGTTTAGGCTGGACATTAGGAAGAAATTCTTCACAGAAAGAATGATTGCCCATTGGAATGGGCTGACCAGGGAGGTGGTGGAGTCACCATCCCTGGAGGTGTTTAAAAGGAGGCCATGGTTTAGTTAATTTGAAGGGTTAGGTGATAGGTTGGACTTGATGATCTTAGAGGTCTTTTACAACCTGGTTGATTCTGTGAACTGTAACTGGTCTGTTCTAGGGTTGACATCAATGGGATATCAGAAGTGTCTTAAGCTTATTATGGCATCCTTCTAGTTGAAGATGGTAGGAGCCTATGTAAAAACATAACCAGAATTTGATAGGAACAGGCAGAGAGAGCAGATGGGAAATTAATTCATTTTTTCCAGTCTGGAAAATGTTATTCTGGGTAATTAGAGAAAAAACCACATCTTTGTTGTATATTTTACTTCTAGTCTCAGCTAAGCTGTTAGCAAATTTGGTGAAAAATGTCTATGGATTCCACTTTATCAGTATAACAAGTAACAGCACATTTTGAAGACTAGTTGGGAAACATTAAAATGCCAGTTCTGTGCTGCTACTTGACAACTCTTTAGCTCCCAAGATGGTCATCAGCAACCCTGTGTTACTACTGTTAAAAATAAGGTTCTGAAGCTGAGGCCTTTTTATTTTCTGTCAAACCTGTGCCCATTGACCGAGGGTGCAAATCCTGTGCTAGTGGCTGCACTCCATAGTTCTCTGAGGTGACAAGATTAATGAGGTGGGAATTACTAAATTTGAGGAAGCAAATATGAGTACATGTGTTTTGGATGGTGGTTTTAATTTCAGCTATTTGATCAAAATCTCACATTGTTTTTGAATACAGTTTTAATTTAAAAAGTCACTTTGCATCAACTAGTTCTTCTAGGAAAAGTCACGTGCTTTAATAGTGTAGTTGTTTTACTTTTTCATCGTTTTCAGAGATAACTAAGAACTTGAGGTGGACGTATTTGCTAAGACCAGTACATAGCCCCTTGTCCTGTTTCCTGAGAGTGGCTAAAAGTAAGCAAAAAGGAAGAGGCTCATTACATGCTAGTCCTGTTAATATAACTCCCTGAATATTCTCCCTGCTGCTCATTTGCAGCTTAGTGGCTTCCTGAGCCAGGGATGCTTCCTGCCTAATGAGTATCTGTGGGAACATGGTCCAGAGTGAGTGCAGTGCTTTAATCAGGGGTCTGACCTTCTATTGCACTGGGCCTGAGCTTGCCTGGCCACAGTGAAATGACAGCTAGGAGGTGAGCACAACTATCACAAGGATTATGTCAGCTGCTCCAGCCCAGCGTGAGTGTTTCTGAGGAATGGCTGGCCTGTGCCTTAGTGATCTCCCCTTACTTGGTATGCTGGGTAAAGATAGTCCCTTAGGAACCCAGTGATATCTGTTAGATAGATCATAAGTAGTTTTGGAACAGAAGCAGAAGAGTTCCTACTCAGAGTGGTGTAACCGTTATCTACATAGTAAGTGCCTCATTCCAGTAAACCTGGGGTTGTGCTTTATGCTTCAAGGAGTATACAGTAGCATAGTCTTATTTTTATTTTATCTTTTCAAGGGGCAGGTAATGGCATATGTTTATCTTAATTATTAAATTCTAGTTTTACTTCTACCTAGCTTTCAGAATGGAAATGCCTTCAGATAGGAAAAGTGTTCAGTTGTGATAAAACTGAAAAGTGAATTTACCTAAGAAGTGTAGCTTGTGGAAAGGTGACACGAAGGGCTAGAAATTGAAGGGATCCTCTCTGATAAGTGTTACAGTGAATGAAGCAAATGTTTTAGAAAAGTAAGAGATTATCTGTAGTAAACTGTGTCTGTTGCTTTGCCCTGTCTACAACATCTAATGTTTGTTAACACACTCTTCCCTGACAGGCAAGTATCTGCTTCCCACTGCACCTGGACAGCAGCTGTGGCAATCTGCAGAAAGCTCTAATCTTGTTCGCATGCGCTACCAAGTACTTGGGCAGTCAGCACCTTCACTTACTGCTGGTTTGGTGAGTAGGTTTTTTTGAAGATAGGAGTGCACGAAAGAATGTGTTGCATTTCAGTATTGGTGGGAGGCTGGTGATAAAACCGGTGTTTATTTCCAGATCAACCTTTCCTCTTTAACCTGCTTCTTTAAAGTACCTAGTACATTCCTGAGTGGAACATTACTTAACATGTTGAGTGCAGCTGAGTAACATTTGTAGTAGCATTAACTCTTAATTGTTTTACTGGATTTTGACTAAAGTCTGCTCTGAATGTTGCTTTATTTTGACAGTTTGCATTTAAATGGTTTCTTTCCTAAGGAAACACCCTACAAAGAAAATAACAACAGAAAGGCATGCTATTTGAGACAACAATAGAAGGAACTGTCTTTTCTCCTAAGCATTCTTTTGTATCAATGTCTGTTTCCATTTTCTGTGTCCTCAAGAGAACAGGAGTGTGTGGGGCATGAGCTTAATTAAGCCATTTGGATAAAATAAGGGATGAGAAAAGGGAAGAGATGCCTTACGCATTTGAACTTTCAGCTTCCCTCCCCTCCCCCCCCCCCCAATGTTTTGTGCTCCTTTGTGCTTCTGTATATTAAGATCTTAAGAAGTGTTGCAATTTAATTCGGGATCTCCTATATTATACTTCAAAGAATTGCTTTAATGAATATTTTTCATGTTGTATAGAAATGTTTTAACATTTTTCTGCCTTATGGCGTGGTAGTAAGTCTTTGCTGGTCCATACCTGCTTTTTAGGGGAAACTTGTTTTTTCTTTCACACAGTAATCAGGTTAAGGAAGGCTCTATGACAAACAGATAGCACCCTGATGGTTTTTCATATATTGGTGTGTAGATGGCTGGTTTCTCCATGAACCTGTCTGAAATAGTATTTAACTTCAAGTGCAACCGATCTGCACTTATAAATGTAATCATGGTTTCTGCTTAGTGGCAGTTTTAATTGTTTTGTGACTCTTCCTGGTGGATGTGGTTTATTTGGCTCCATGTTTATTGAAAATATTTCGTTCTATTGGAAGTTCTGTGCTTTAAGCTGTAATATTTTCCATAAACCGATGTAGTATGTTGTTTTTTTTCCCTTCTAGTTTGCTAGAAGAAGCAATTAATTGTGAAGGAATATTATGGCGGTAAGGCATGAGGTTTATTTTTCAAAATTAATATAGTTTATTAATTTTGATATTCAGAACTCTCACCCCCCACAGAGTGTTTTTAATAATAGATTCTTTGCAACAGTCATGAAAACTGTTACATAGATAAGAACAGGGAATCTAGAACATTTGAGAAATAACTAGTAATAATACAAATATTAAACCATTAGAAGTGGAAAAAAGGTTTTGTGGTCAATTATGCCACTTGCCCACTAGAGGGACTTGAGAAGCTTCTTTTTGCTTAAGGCAGGAGGCACTTGGGTTTAGAGATTTGCGGTTTTGCAAAGAGGCTTTTGAGTATTTACTCACAAAAGTTATATCTCCAAACTCCTGGGGCTAACTACAGTTTCCAGACAGTACTCAAATACTTGCAAGGAGCTCTGTTTATGTCTTCTTAGCCAGTGAGGCTTCTCAGGCTCTAACAGGGTGCTGGGAGAGAGGCAGACAATCTCTGACCTAATCCTGGTTCCTCTTGGATCATCTCTGTCCCTTCCAGGACTCCCAGCCTCCCTCTCCAGGACTGGCAGTCTCCCTCTCCAGGACTTCCTGGCAGAAAACTTGCAAGTGTGCAGTCTTGGCACAGATGATTTGCAGATGTGGAGATGGGCACAATGTCATGCTGACTAAGCAAGCCTATTGTGTGAAGGCATTTAATGCCTTCCCTTGGCAAACCTGAGACAAGGCAATTTCCAGGTGTACGAACCCAAAGTATCAGGACGTGTTATTGTGTAGCAGAGCTAGCTTATAGCTTAGCAGGGCATGGCAGGATGCAACTGCAGAAAGCAATGAGACAGACGCTCATTGAGGCAGAGTAATGACAGAATCACATTGAGGCAAGGATATTGTGTTTACTTGCTCATCTCTTTTCATCAATACAGCCTGAGATTAATGGACCTTTTTCCAGAGATCAGCCAATCAGACTGACACTTTGCCAAAACTGACCATATTAGGTGAAACCAGGACTTGCTTACCCTTTTTAGGACAGAACACCAACAAGTGTATAAACACGTGCAGGGATCCTGTAAACAAGTTTAGGAGAGGAGAAGGAGACTGGAAGACACCAGGACCTTTTGTCTTCCTTTCCCACAGTTGCTTCCCCCAACAGCAAAAGGAAGAGGAACAGAGAAACATGTCTGGGCAAGCCAGGACGTGTTTAGGCCTGTTTTGGTTTATTTTGGCCTTCCATGACAAGGAATTATTTGGATTATGTATAGTACAAATGAAAAGGAAAGTAGATGAATAAACAGACAAAAACTTAAATTGTATCAGAACCACATTTTTTCCTTCTTTTCTATACTTGCAAATGAAAAAAAAAAAAATCTTCCAGTGATCCAACCTAACTTCTATGTAAGAAGTGCTGTGTTGCTATCTGATTCTGTTTCTATGTGGACACCTCTTAGGTGTCATGCTACTGGCAAGACTATGCTTTTCTTTTGGTGTAAAGCTAAAACTACAGAAAGAGGAAGATTCAGCAGCATTTTGACAAATGGCCATGAAACAATAGATGAATGAAAAATTCAGGCCGTTCAGGGCCTTTCACTCATCACCTATTCACTTTCATGGCATGTTTGCCAGCCTGTCTCTCCACATCTTTTATCTATGCCTGACTGCAGTTTCTGTTATGTTGGTGCAAAAGCAGGCAAGAGACTCCTGTACTGATCTGAGCAGACTGTGCATGGGATGGAGATGGAGGTTTCTCAGAAGTATTTGTCTGCAACTGCAGATAAGACTTGCCTCCTAAGGAGATTAGTGTTATATTGGCTCATAGACAGAGGTCTTCTCAAGCCTCATTTGACAAGTACTTTTCTGTCAGACTTTTGGAAGACTTTTGCCTTTGCTTAAAAGGGTTCATAACTTAGGGGTCACTCCCTCGCTTCCTTGGTTCTGTACTGTGACATAGTTGCATTTGGGAGGCCAATTGTTACATTCTAGTAATGGGATCTTTAAATTATTTTTGGGAAAGAGTTCAACCTTATGATTTGTGTGAAGAGTTCCCATGTAGCTGCTCACAGTCTGAGCTGAAATTATTTTAGTGTAATGTCTCATCAAAATGAAAAGTCCTTATCCTGTTAACTAGTTTCTCTATTAGGACTGATCACTGGGTTTGATACTTAGCTGTGTGGGCTTGACTGTTAACAGTTACATGTCAGTGTAGATGTAAATGACAAGTGAGAAGCTCAAAGGTACTAGTGTTTAGTGGGATTTTTCAGCAAGATCTGAATATTATTGGTTAGAAAGAGGCTGCAGGTATTGCACATTTAGTTCGATAGCTATGCATGAGTTACTGTTGTAGTACAGGCAGATAAGCTATTATAAAAGAAATATTATCTCTGTATAGAACCATAGAAGTGGATTAAAAATGTGTATGAGGAAGGCTGAGTTTCAGATGAGTTGACAGTGTACTGGGTTTGATGGAGGTTCTTACTTCAGAGGTAGCTATGTGATAGTTCTGTTACTCTTCTACTTCTGCCATGTTGAGCTATCCATGAAAGATTCTGTGGTGGTCATGGAGACAGTGGGAGTCTTCAGAGAGTATTAAGGTGGACTTAGGAATGTTAAGAAAATTACTAAGAATATCTTCAAGATTATATACAAAGATGGAGCTGAGGTGTGCAGCTGTTTAAAATGATCTCACAGGTCAAGTGTTGATCTGTTTGTCTCCATAGTCAGTGACAAACACTAACATGTGCTCTTGGAAGGCAATTAGTAGATTTATAAAACTGTTTAGGTTGGAATGGATGTCAAAATATCATCTAGTTCCAACCTCCCTGCCATGGGCAGACACACCTTCCACTAGACTGGGTTGCTGAAGGCCTCACCCAACCTGCCCTTGAACACTTCAAGGGAGGGGGCAATCACAACCTCCCTGGGCAATTCTGAGTGTCTCAGTGCTGAGTTTTGCAGAGAAACTGTTAAAACTGAACTACCATGCCGGACTGTCCTTGCCCTCTAAGTTGGCAGTCATCATGCCTGATTTCAGGCATCTCTTTCAGAATAGGATGAACTGGCCCCTGAATGTGCTTATTTTCTGCTGAAGTGGCTTGGGAGTTACAGAGTTGGTGCCACATTCAGTGTCCAAAGCTTGAGAGTAATTCTCCTCTTCCAGCCCTGCTCTCATTCCACAAGCATGTACAAATGCCATTACTGCTTACTGTTTGGATTTGTCCATTTATATTTCTGTTAGCAGAACATTGGGAAAGTAATTGCATGACATTATTTTAGTTTACTATTTCATTATAATAAACTGATGTGCTTATGGTAATGATTCTGAAACTGAGCAGTTATTATTTTATAGACAGGAAGATACTTTTGAGTAGCATGAATTGAATGGAGTTCCTGAATTCAACCTTTTTTCCTGGATAGCTGAATAGATAAAAACAGTAGAAACTTCAATATAAGGTGCCTTTATGGTGTGGGCTTGGTGTTGTGTGGGTGTCTTTTGTTTGGGGTGGTGTTTTGGTTGGGTTTTTTTTCTGGTTGGGTTTTTTTTCTGGTTGGTTGGTTTGTTTATTTCTAAACAAAAATATAATCCGCTTAAGGACCATGAAGTCTCTCAATCTATCTGTTTTATATAAATTTAAAAAGCATGGCAAAGATTTCTCACAGTTTAGAGAGCTTTTTAATACAGCATATTTTGTGTCTACTGAATGGTGACTTGTCATTTGCAATATCCACATAATAAAAATACACTACTATAACCAGGATCCTCAAACGAAACATGTGTATTGTATTACACTTGGCTTTTGAATTCAGTCAAGACTGGTTGTGTAAATAGCACTAGGGTACTGAGCACAGGTTGCTTGATCCTTCTATTGTGGTATGAAATAAAGCAGACTCTGAATGGCGTGTAGCTTTCTTCCTGAAGATGTGAAAGGTGTTAGTGAAATAACTAGATTTTTATTTGATAATAGAATCATCTTTGGCTAGTTGTAAATAGTATCTAGTAACGTAGGAAAACTAAGGAAAGGATTAAACTGGCCTTTATGAATGGTTTATGACTTTTCCTAGTAAGCAATGAAGGGATACACTGTGTTGCTATGACTAGAAGCAGTCACTGTTTTTTAGCATACTGTTTGCCTCTAAGTTCCTCCCAACTTGTTCCCCACCAACTGTCAGAAAGTATTATTGCCTTCTCCTAACTAAGAGAAGACTGGATTTTTAAACCTCTCTACTTTGGAATTTGTTGCCACGTCATTAGTGTTAATTTGTAAGAATGGTCTTAGGGAAGCTGGAGGGTGGTAATTACACAAAGTGCTGTTTTTTAAGATGAATTGCTGAAAGGAGACAACTCTTTAGTGTCTACGAAAAGCAGTTTTACTTCTTCAGAAAAGGATTTGCTTCCTTTTTTTTTTTTTTTTTTTAATAGAATAATACTGAAAACGAGCGTCTTTGTTAACTCTGTCATTCACTTCAGCTACATTGACATAATGTTGACAGTTGTTATGAGAACTGTTTCAAAACTAATTATGCTAATTAGAATGTAACTAGCAGTAATTGCATGTATTCAAACAGCACACCAACACCCTTTTGTGTGTTTTATTCCCCAGATGCAAGACAGCCATTTGTCGCCTGAGAAGCTGCGAAATTACAGCTTAGACTATAAATGATTGCAAACAAATAAAATACATTCTTTAGAAACACTAATTAGTTAGATAAGTGAATGACAGTATCAGTTGTGCTTGGGCAAACCACATAATTAAAAAAAAGGGTATTAATGCAAACGTTTTATTTTGCAATTGCAAGGATTTTTTTTTCAAATGATTAATTGTTTGATTTGCTTTTATCTAATGAGTATCAGATACTGATTAATTTATTTTTAAAATAAACTTATTAGAGAGAGGAGAAACTGCATCTGAAGCTTGGGTTGCTTTAAATTTTAGGTCTTCTGTTCAGGAAACCAGGTCTTCAAAGCCTAAGACGGTTGGTTGTTTCTGTGAGCATCTATTTAAAACTCAGCAACTTAATGAGTATGTACAAGGATTGCACTTGTGAGAATCATGAAAAGGCTATAATGGAAATTGCCTAAGTAGCTGATTTTGGATATCTCTCTAAAATCTCCCCCAAACAGGTTGCCATATTTCTTAAATGCCAAGTCTGAACAAAGGAAATTTATTTAAATGATAAACCATTATATAGATTTGATTGCTGTGTTCTTTTTTTCATTTTAATTTAAAACTAGCTCAGTATCTAAGACTAATCATCAACAATCTTTTTTACAAGTCAAAAGTATTTATTCCTATGAAATGCTGAATTTGCCAAGTTAAGGGTAGCAGGCTTTCTGTGTTTCAGTGGCTTCTAGCTTCTAAGAACTCAAGAGTTGTTCTCCTTTGTGTTTTATTTCAGCAACTCCTGAATATGTATTTGAATTCATATTTCTTTGTCCATATTTGCCTTCTAATAAATTCTTAGTTGCAGTTCTAATTCAGTAGTTACTTCTGAGTTAGTAGTAAAGAGAGTGAAGTTACATCCTTTTGCATAAGCACTCTTTTATTTTTACATAGCAAATGGCTGGAGTAGGCCTGGTTCAGAGCCATGAAGCTCTAGTACTAACAAACAAGTGCAGAAAATTGATGACTGGGCACTCTGTTATGCAAATATGAATATATGTCTATTTGTATATGTAATTGTTTTTAAAATAGTCACTGCACATTTGAGTTTAAAACAGATGTGTAGATTCAACTGCTTGTCAGAGTTCTAGATGTTTGACTTCTTTCCTAAACTGCCTGAATAAAACCAATAGCTTTATTAATTCTGAGGCTTTTCTGGTGCATTCTTGGTGGATGAAATAGAGAACTGGAGGTGGCCAAGTATTCCATAAAGAGCTTTTGATTTGTTAGAATTGAGAACACATTTCATGCTGCAGAGTATAGTTAAAGAATAATGGGGATACTCCTGTGAGCCACCTGGTGGTGCTAGGCTTTGCCTTGGCTTAAAACCGTGACAAGAAATAAGACTCAGAAATACAGTGATGGACTTTTATGGCACAAAACCAAACCAAACCAAAAAAAGAAAAAGTAGTGTTTAAGGTACTGCTCCAGTGCTTTGAGTTTTAATAGTGAAACTATATATTGTCAAGAAGCTTAATCTTGAGCATTGTAGATTTTGGTTTTTTCCTAATGCCACTTGAGAGTAAATATTGCTATAGAAAACTTGATTTCTGCTGTGGCAGTTTCAGTCAGCAGAAATGCAAATACTGGAACTGAACCTCTAGTGAAGTTTGGCATTAAATGGTGGACTTTGCTTGGAAGGTAATGAGGTACAATCTTTTCTGCTCAGTGGGGCAGGATCATTACTGAATGCATAGGCAGGGCATGTTTTTAAACTGGCTAAGTAATGTTTTGGTTTTCCTTGCTATATGTGAATATTTCTCATGCCTATATTACTTACTAAGTGATTGAAATCTAGCAGAGAATGGAAGCAAACAGGTGGGAACAGTAGTCTCATCCCTCAAGCTAAAGTACTCCCATAGTTCTGGTGATAGCTGTGACTCTCAAAGCAAAGAGAATCGAACTCAGTTCAATGAAACTGCTTTCTTACAGGCATTGGAATGAGGAGGGGAAATGTAGTTTAACCAGATCTCTCTGGTGGCAAAGCCAGTTCCTTCTCTTTGATTTCTGGTAGTTCCAGACAAGCAAGTAACTTGTTACTCTGCCTTCAGATCTTGAGTGCAGACAAAAGTGTAGACCATGCTTTTCCTACACTTATTTTGGTATTCCTCCATGCCAACTTTGTTTCATTTATTTCAAACTCAGAGCTTTAAAGTAAGTAAGCTTGTGTAAGTTATATGAACTTGTAATTTTATCACCTGCTTCCAAGAGTGGAAATCAGACTATCAACAGAATACGTGTACATCATCACACACTCCTTATGCAAAGGAGAACCTCCTTGAAAATGATTATAAAATAATTTTTCATTAAACATTCAAATGTACAGATTAAACAATCTGTAGCAAGGATAGTTCTGCAGGCATTTTTCATTTTGAGAGGGTACTGTAGAGCCTCTTTTTGTGTTGGATGATGCACTGCTACCTTTAATTGCTTATGTTCTAAGTTTAAAAGCCAATGCAGTTTTAGTGACTTAAAACTCAAAATGGGTTGATTGACACAGTCTGGCCTTGGCACATGTTGCTGGATATTTGTACCTCTGGGGTTTAGTCAGACTTTCTTGTATTTTCATGTGGAATCAGTTGTATTATTGTAAGCTGTGCTGTTCTGTGGAAGCCAGTGGAATGTGGAAATTTGTATTTTTTTGCCTTACCAGTTAATATTCCTGCATACCGTCCTTTGGGCCAATATAACTGCAATTTGTGCATACTATTCTGATTTATCTGGTGAGATGCTGTCACCGTGTTCCACTCCTCTCTGTGCTGTCACAGTGGACTATGACTTCTTTGTATCATCTCTGTTTTCACCTCAGTATAGCTGGAAAATATCTTTTATCACAGTATGTATGCCTTCTGGCAGTGCAAATGTCTATATCCAGTTCCAGTAAAGTAAAATCATAGAATCTATTAAGAATTTTCTTTCACTATATTGTGGACATTAAGAATCCTAGATAAGTGTGCAAGTTGACCTACTGTCACTTTAATAAAGAATGTAACAATCAGCAGGAGACAGCCTGACTGCTACTCTGATTGCATTTAACCTCTTGATCACTCCAGACTACCAAGTTAGGTGGTGTAGTAGAAGATAGTATATAGTCAGTTAAGAAATGGTGATTTGCTTTGTAAGGCACAGAATAGCTTGATGGTAATATAGATTCGGCTGATATCGGATTGATAGTTCTCTGTACCTATTTGAAAAAAGATAAAAGCTGAATTATGTGATCATCTTCTGTAAATAAGGGAGGAAAGAGTGACCTCAACTTAACTGATAAAACTAACCTACAACTAAAGTGCAGTTGAATCTCAGTGTATTTCATTAATTTTGTGATCAGTGAAGGCATATCCTTAAGAAACTTCCCTATCAGGATGCTGATTTTCAGAAACCTGTTAACTGTGAAGAAATGTTTCTTAATATGCTTGCTATACATGCTGCTCTTATCAAATACAGGACATACTAAAACTAATGATCACTATAACATCCCCTTTTATTATCAGCTTCTATAGTTTGTCTAGTTCGTAATGGATCTTAGGTGCATGAGGAGTCAAGACTTTGTTGAAGGTGAACTGTTTTCTGAATGAATCCAAATGTTGAAGTGCTTAACTGCCGATCACTAAGGAAGGAGGGTGGTCTTGTGAAGCAGAATGACTGTAGTAAGAATCTTTGAGTCTTGCAGTGGAAGGAACAGCCAAAACATATTAAGAAGAATTACCTGTCTTTTTGGGAAAGTACATTAATATATCAAATTGAGAGAGCATTGTGTTATTACAACTGTTGAGATTAAATGCTTCATAAAATGAAAATCGGGATATCAAAATAAATGAGACTGGATGCATCAGCGTTCAAAATCATTTCAAATGAACCAAAGAACTTAAAACCTCTCAAAGTTTAATCATTGTGGTTAGAATTGAACTTACTTGTTACTGTTTTCACTTAAGAACCAAGCTCCCAACTATCTAGGAGGGATTATTCAGAATGTAGTTGTATTTTTTTCCTCTGTGAATTTTTAAAGAATTTGCTTTCTTTTCATATACAGACTCGAAAATAGTCTGTTGCCTCAACTCACTGAATTGTTTTTATTTGTTCTTTGCAAGACATAGGTAGATATGAGGAACTGCAAACTTTGAGGTTTAAAATGGCATAACTCCTTTACGTTTGTTGTGTGGCATTCCTTGGAGAAATACTGAGTTCAGAAACTTTTTAAAAAGTGAAGAACGTTTTCGTATGTATGTAATTTCTTGGTTCTTGTTGGAAAGGAATCCGTCAGAGAGTCTACACTCATATGATGTAACAGCAATTTCAGAAGAAAAATTCTTTTATGATACTATATAATTATGAAGAACTTGGAACAATAGCAAGCTTGTTACTTTGCTTGGGTTGGGGATTCATCTATGGTTTTTGCTGAAGTAAAACACAATGTAGAATCATAGAATCAGACAGATTGGAAGAGACCTCCAAGATCATCCAGGCCAATCTATCACCCAGCCCTGTCCAATCCACTAGACCATGGCACTAAGTGCCTAGTCCAGTCTTTTCCTGAACACCCCTAGGGACAGTGACTCCACCACCTCCCTGGGCAGCCCATTCCAATGGCAAATCACTTTCTCTGTGAAGAACTTCCTCCTAACATCCACCCTGTACCTCCCTCGGCACAACTTGAGGCTGTGTCCCCTTGTCTTGTTGCTGGTTGCCTGGAAGAAGAGACCAACCCCCACTTGGCTACAATTTCCCTTCAGGTAGTTGTAGACAGCAGTGAGGTCACCTCTGGGCCTCCTCTTCTCCAGGCTAAACAACCCCAGCTCCCTCAGCCTCTCCTCATAGGGGTTGTGTTCCAGGCCCCTCACCAGCCTTGTTGCCCTTCTCTGGACACGTTCCAGTAACTCAACATCTCTCTTGAATTGAGGAGCCCAGAATGGGACACAGTACTCAAGGTGTGGCCTGACCAGTGTTGAGCACAGGGCAGGGAAGAATAATCTCCCTTGTCTGACTGGCCACACTGTTCCTGATACAGCCCAGGATGCCATTGGCCCTCTTGGCCACCTGGGCACACTGCTGGCTCATCTTCAGCCTACTATCCGTCAGTACCCCCAGATCTCTTTCCTCCTGACTGCTCTCCAGCCACTCTGTCCTCAGCCTGTAGTGCTGCTTGGGGTTTTTGTAGTCAAAATGTCAAACCCTGCACTTGGCCTTGTTAAATCTCATCCCATTGGCCTCTGCCCACCCATCCAGCCTGTCAGGGTCAGTCTGCAGTGCTCTCCTACCCTCTAACAGATCCACACCTGCTCCTAGCTTGGTTTCATCTGCAAACTTACTGATACTGGACTTAATCCCCTTGCCTAGATCAGCAGTAAAGATACTGGACAGAACTGGGCCCAGTCCTTGGGGTACACCACTAGTGACTGGCTGCCAACTGGATGTGGCACCATTCACCACCACTCTCTGGGCCCAGCCTTCCAGCTAGTTCTTGACCCATATCAGAGTGAATCTGTCCAAGCCATGAGCTGCCAGCTTGGCCAGGAGCTTGTTGTGGCAGACAGTGTCAAAGGCTTTGCTGAATTCCAGGTAGACTACATCCACAGCCTTCTCCATTTGATATATTTGATATCAAAGTAAAAACACAGAATTTGAAATGTCTGTTGTAACCAAATCTATCATTGAAAGGGAGGTTGGTACTTTAAAAATACATTTTAAATAAACTTGCTTCTGTAACAATTTTTTCTGATATTTTCATAATGGATTTATTACCTCCCAAAGCTCTATGAATGGCTGAAGCAGAAATAAGTTGGTGCAAGTAGGATTTTTTCTGGCAGGTGGCACGAAAACCTGGTGCATACCTGCACTGTCTGTGGAATATGCTTCCTTTCCTCATGAATTATACTTTCTGTTGAAGGTAATTGAGACTGCTGGCAAGGTTTGTGTGCTGTAGTATAAGAAAGCAATTTATTGTCAACAAACTTAATATTATCAGAAAATCAGTAGCTGGGGGTTTATATATTTTTAAATTTTTTTTTTAAATAAATAACCTTGTCAGATGTACTTCATTGTATATAAGAAATTGTTGCAATCCTACAGTGACCTGTGGCTTGCCACTTCTGGAGATTTATCAGCTCTCCAGGAAGAGAATTAGAATTATACTAGCTAAGGAATCTTTAGTTTCTCCCTGCTTGTGACATGTAATCTGAATAATACACAGTGGGTAAGAACAATAATTAATTCTCTCCTAACACGATGCTGGACCTTGTATCTGGAGTGTTCTCTTGGATACACCAATCCACCTGACATTTCTGAACGTGTTTTTGTGTTATATTTTGAAAGGAAACACAAATTGAATAGCACTCTATCAATCCATGCAATGTACGTTGCCTGAAAAGCTTTACTTCTGGAATACAGAATAGCTATAAAATCTATGAAATGAACAATGTGTTTTGTTCTGTGTGCAGAACAATGTGTGCAGATGCAGAATTGTGACACTGGAGGAGGCTATTTGAAAATACCACTAAGAGTTCATGATTTTGCTGTTAGGCTGGAAATTTCTGCCTTCTCAGTGCTGTGGCTGGGAACTCATAGAAAGCAGTACCTTGAAAACTTTTTTCTGGTGAAGCATATCTGTGTGTTGTGGTGTTTGGTTTTTGGTTTGTTTGTTCCCCCCCCCCCCCAGGGGGAACAATTCTGGTTATCACAGAATTGTTTTGGTTTTTTGGTTGGAAAAGGCCTCTAAGATCAAGTCCAGCTGGTAATCCAACAACACCATAGCTGTTTAGTGATGCACAGAAATGACATGTCTACACATTTGTTGAACACCTCGAGAGACAGTGACTCCACCACCTCCTTTGGCAGGCATTGGCCTGACTACTTTTCCATAAAAGAGATTTTTCCTAATACGCAATCTAAACCTCCCCTAGTGCAACTTGATACCATCTCCCCTCATCATATCACTTGACACTAGGGAGAAGATACCAATACCCACCTGAGGACAGCCTTCTTTCACGTAGTTGTGAAGAGCAATGAAGTCTGCCCTCACCTTTCTCTTCTCCACACAAAACAATTGCTCCTTATTAAGACTTGTTCTCTATACCACTAAGCAGCCTCATTGCCCTTCTCTGGCCATGCTCCTGCAACTCAATATCTTTCTTGTAGTGAGAGGCCCAAAACTGAACTCAGTATTTGAGATGTGGCCTCACCAGGGCTGACTACAGGGATATGATCGCTTCCCTTCTCCAGCTGGCCACACTATTCTTGATGCAGACGAGGATGCTATTGGCCTTCTTGGCCATCTGAGCACACTGCTGGCTCATGTTCAGTTGTCTGTCAACCAGCACCTCCAGGTCCTTTTCTGCTGGGCAGTTTTCCACCACTCTGCCCCAAGCCAGTAGCATTGCATGGAGGAGTTGTGATCCAAGTGCAGAACCTGGCACCTGGCTTTGTTACATGTCATAAAATTTGCCTTGGCCCATGGTTCCAGCCTGTCCAGATTGCTCTGCAGAACAAACCTTCAGACAAATCAACACTCCCACCAGATTTAGTGTCATCAGTAAACTTTGTGTGGATGCACTCCAGATCATTGATGAAGACTAAACAAGACTGGTCTCAAAACTATGCTCTGGGGAGCACTGCTTGTGACTTGCGGCCAACTGAATTTAACTCCACTCATCATCACACTTTGAGCCTGACCATCTGGCTAGTTTTTAACCCAGCAAAGCATCCACCCATACAAGCCATGTGCGGCTAGTTTGTCCAGGAGGATGCTGTGAGAAACAGTGTCAAAAGCTTGTTGACATTGTTGAGATCTGAAAGGGAGCTGCTGGTTTCACATGGAGCATTAATTCAGTACCTTTTCTAAGCCCATAAAATGGACATTGGATAACTCTATACAGGGGCATAAATGGTTATGGAGACTAAATACTGTATTTTTTTTACACTTTGAATATTAACATGTGTGTTGCTTCAGTGCCTAAAGTTGTACTACTTTATTAGTAGTTAATGATTCTGTTAAGTAGTACCTCAGAATTGCAGTGTATGCTAAAAAATAATAATGAATTGTCTTTACTGATCTTATAAAGTGCCTTTAGCTTCTGAGCTTTAAAATAGGAGACTTTGTTTCTCTATTTTCTACAGTAATGTGCAAATTCATATAGTATCACTGCATAGCTTCTATAGGTAAATGAGATCTTGGAAAACAAACCATGAAAACAAAGTAGTGGGTTCTCATTATCCTATTCATGTAGTATGTGATAAAGCTGGTCTATATTCTTTCAGTGATTAAGTATCTTAAATATACTTTGCTGTTAACATTGAAATGAACAAGCCTTCTTGTGGTTTTGCAAGAGGAAATTCTTGCTGTGAGTATTGTAGAGGTACAGTTCTGTCCGCTAATCCATACACACAGGCTAAAAAGGTATCTGCTTTTTGGGGTGGTTTACAGCTGCCCTTGTCTCAGTGACAGTGCAAGTGTGGGTGTATCAATTTGGGCTGCTAATTTTGATGAAGTGTCTGACTTCCAGTGCAGTAGCTGATAATCAGTGGCACTTCACAGAGCAACAGAGCTTTTGAAACTTGAGGGAACAAGAGACAGATGGATAGTGTTTCTATGGGTTTGGTTTTGGTTTTTTTTTTTTCCCTCAGAAAACATTAAAAGGATAGAAGAAAGATGTGCACATCTTCCATCTCCCATGTTGCAGAGGGGAAATTAATTGGTGCAAGATGCTAGTTTATAAAAAAATATAATTTATTGATTCTAATATTCTGAACTCTTGCCACCCCCAACCACTGAATTTTAATATTAATATTTGTTCGTTAACACGTTTATGGAAGACATTCTAGGAAGAACACCAAACAGAACTATTATTAATTAGCAAACATTCAAACAATAAACAGAGAGAATCCCTGCGGTCAATATGCCGCCTGGGGTCAGTATGCCATTTGCCCAGTAGATAAGAATAGAATAGAATCAGCCAGGTTGGAAGAGACCTCCAAAATCATCCAGTCCAACCTATCACCCAGCCCTATCCAGTCAACTAGACCATGGCACCAAGTGCCTCNNNGAGGCATTGAGCATTTACTCACAGATTATTATTATTACCCTCGTGGGAGCTAGCCACAGTCCAGACAGTGTCTGAATGCTTTCAGGGGGTTCTGTGTTGTTGGACGTTGAGGCTTGAATTTTCCTGGCTTCTGGGGAAAGGACACAGAAAATCTCTGACCTTGTTCTCTTGGCTTCTTCTGGACAATCTGTGTATATGTCCAGGGATTCTAAGCAGGACCTTCAGGTGCAGAGGCAGGATGTTGTGAATTCTCAGCACGATGTCATGCTGACCACACAGGCCGACTGTGTGCAGGCAATCCAGGGTCTGCTCCTGGTAACTCACGTCAGTGGAGTTTACCAGGCAGTGATAAGGCAGCGGGTGTGCAATAGGGTGCACAGCTGCATGGGAGACTAGGCTCCATAGAGAAAGGCAGGCAATACAGGCAAATAGCAGCAAGCAGTGAAGCAAAAGCACGTTGTTCACCTGCTTCTCTCCTTTTATCAATGTGGACTGAGATTAATTGCCCTTTGGACACAGAATAGCCAGTCAGGATGGCAGTTAGCCAAACCATACCATATTAGGCAGGGCCCACAGGCCTTGATCCCCCAAATATGGGAATAGCATGGGCCTTGCACCCGGTGGGCCATAAGCTAGGTGCGTGGGCTTATACAACCGCATTACACAACCTGAGCCCGGGGCAGGCCAGACGTTACGGCACCAGGTCTATTGTGCCCCTTTTGTGCTCATTTGTGTCTGTTTAATGTGTTTACCTCTGGTGTGGGCAGAAAAACATGTCCAGGCAAGATAAAGCATGTATAAGCCTATTTTGAGCCTATGGGCCCTCCATGACATCCCAATACCATACCTGGCTTTGGCTTTCATGCATCTATAACTTCACTTGATGAACACCAGTTCATTATGATCTCTAGTGAAAAACATGTCCAGGCAAGACAAAGCATGTATAAGCTTATTTTGAGCCTATGGGCCCTCCTTGACATCCCAGTACCATACCTGGCTTTGGCTTTCATGCATCTATAACTTCACTTGATGAACACCAGTTCATTATGCTCTCTAATGAAATTTCTCTGTCCTACAACATTGTAAAGTGAGGGTATGGAAGTTTTGGTATAAATATATATGTACAGGAGAGTTTGAAAGTTGTGGATGATAGTTATTTTTACAGATTTTTTGGGAGTGAAATAGACAAAGTATATTGTTTCTGCATTGAGGTGTTTAAGATTCAGTGTCTGACATTGTGGGAACTGAAAATATTTTCAGAATGCTACAGAACAGCCTTTGTTAGAATTTCTAACTTACATGCAGAATAAGATTATTTTAGTGTGTGTCTGGGTTTCGAATTTAAATTCCCAGAGACTCTAATAAATTTTATGACAATTTAAAGTGTCCTTCCCTCTTCCCCCTCTCCTTCCCCAGAGAAAGGAATCCAGAAGTAGAGAGGAAAGGTAAGCACACCTAAATAAAAGTCAATCTCACTCGATTTGGAAGTAAAAAAGGAAAAGTTTAACAATAACTTAAAAGGGTATCAAAGGTAGGGAGGTTACAGAGGTGTAGGGAAGGAAGAATAACAAATACGAAAAGGTATAAATACAACCCGAGTTTGTGATGGTGGTGACCACATGTGTGGAGAGATGCAGGGGTGCAGAGAGAGCTGCAGTGTGGTTCAGAGATCTGCGGAGTGGTCGAGAGAGAGAGAGGAACAGGAAGTCCCCCTGCTTTTATGGGACAGGAAGTGGGGAGTGGGCTAACCATCACCTGGTGGTGTCCAGACCCACCCCTGGGGAGGGTTCAAGACCACCTGAGGTCAAGTGTTGAGTTCAGGGACACTCCTCCGGGAGTGTTAACCATATACAGTGTGGTATTTAAAAGTGATTCCACTTCTCTTATGACCAGTTAGAAAGATAACCTTGGGCTCCTTTGTGGAATTTTAATGTTGTCTTCCCTTAACAGTTCATGCTCTAATCTATCCTTAAAAGTAACTCCAGAAGTCTTCAATATAGTGCTTTTGAAAAGTTTGAGAATAAATAAAGAGATCCACCTCTAGGAGATGGTCACAGACATTGCCAGGATTTGATTCACATTTTGTTCATAGTGGACAGGAAGCTATACTCCATGCTCTAAAGCCTTTTCTTTAGAGCATCAACCATGAAGTGTCATTCATAGAAGACTTGATATTATTCTGCATTTGCAAGCTTCTGTGGTTGCATGAAGTCTCCTTTGTGATCAAAACCATAAGTAACAGACTTCTTTTGTTTGAGATGAAGTTTCTGTATGTCTTTCTGTTTTGTTTTAAACCTGATGTTTGCCTTTAGACTGTGAGAAGAAAGAGATACAATTTCTGTGTATAGTTAAGCGGGTTATAATGAATACTGCTGCATGCATTCAGTGGAGCTACAGTCTGAACCGCTACTTGCACCCAATACCCCAGAATAGAAAGCTTTTAGTTAACCCCTGTGTGCAGTGAGGGGAAGATCAACTGCTGAACTACTGAAGCTTGGATATCAGGAACCTCTGCCATTTTTATGTGAGCCTTTGCATTTGTAGGGAGAGAACAATATTTTTGATCCTTGCTATGCATTGTATAACCTGTGTTAAGGCTCTGCTAGAATGTTTGTGCTTCACTGATGTCAAATTAAGTTTTCTGCCAAGAAGACAAGCTTATTGAACTTGAAGGCTGTAGGTAGACTGGAATTTAATGCAGCCTTGAAATTGCCGTTTAATAATAAAAAGCCTTTTTTGTTATATGCCAGTACGGATCATACTCCAATGTTTGTTTTCATTTTATTAAGTTTTGTAGGTAGCCCTATGCAGTTTTCCTTGGCAACTTTTTAAGCATGCTCATCCTTTCCCTAATTGATTTAAGCTGCTTGTACTGAGAAGCTTGAAACAGGGAAGTAGTGAAATATATACAAAGTAAATGTTTAAAAATAATAGAAATTCTGAGTTGCAAAAAAAAATCTCTTTAAAGCTTTTTCATTCTAGAATCCAAAATTAGAATCATAGAATGGTTTAGGTTGGAAGGGACCCCAAGGATCATCCAGCTCCAACCCCCCGCCATAGGCAGGGACACCTCCTACTAGAGCAGGCTGCTCAAGGCCTCATCCAGCCTGGCCTTAAACACCTCCAGGGAGGAAGCATCCACAACCTCCCTGGGCAACCCGTTCCAGTGTCTTACCACCCTCACTGTAAAGAACTTCCTCCTAACATCCAGTCGGAATCTCCCCTCCTCCAGCTTAAACCCATTCCCCCTCGTCCTAACATTACTAGACCGTGTAAAGAGTCCCTCCCCAGCTTTCCTGTAGGCTCCCTTCAGATACTGGAAAGCCACTATAAGGTCTCCTGGAAGCCTTCTCTTCTCCAGGCTGAAGAGCCCCAACTCTCTCAGCCTGTCCTCATAGCAGATGTGCTCCAGCCCTCTGATCATCTTCGTGGCTCTCCTCTGGACCCGCTCCAGCAGTTCCATGTCCTTCTTGTGTTGGGGGCTCCAGAACTGCACACAGTACTCCAGGTGGGGTCTGACGAGAATTGTTTTAAAAGCTGTGAAAGCTTTGAAAATCGAAGGAATATACCAAGACTGTCCAGTGTTGCTGAAAGTTTATTACATAAACTGCAATTCAGCTTTAACAGCTAGTAAAGCAGCTCAGCTGTTAGCTGTTGCCTGACAAAAGTAAACAAAAAAAGCATGTGCTAGTAATTGTGTGGCTGGTTTTGTGATGTAGACACAGTGTGCCTGGAAGCTGGTAGTACACCACTTACGAGGAATATAAATTTCTTTACTTTGATTTGGTCTACTTGTAAATTCTGTCACTTGTGAGTGATGGTGGTAGTTTGGTTGTTTTTTTTGGTGTTTGATTTTCTTTTTAAATGGGGCAGAGTGGAATGAGGGTGAAGAGAGAATCAGATTTTGCTCCCACCTTTCTTTACTGCTGTGTTTTACTATTTTCTTAAAAGCTACCTCCTATATATATTTTTTTTCCTATTAGTTGTATATATATCCTATCCAGCATTTTGTGTTGCTACAATTCTTCTGGCAGGAGACCTGCAGAAATTTGCAACTGGCTCTTGAATTCGAATTATGAGAATGATAAAATAGTAATTGTGAATTGATTTGTAGTGAGATGAAGACAATGGTACTACAGGGGCTAGGTCTGGTTAGATGCATGGATTTTTGTGTGTATGTGCTGCATGCAAGTTAACTTCTGCTGCTTCTTTTTGCCATTTTCACACAGGCAAAAAGTGTTTCCATGAGTTTGTTTTAAAACCATTATAACTGCAACATCCAACAGGGCACATTCTGGTATGCTCTAGTTGTTTCTCTCATCTAATGTGCTTAGAGAAAGACTAGGAATTAGTATTACATCTTTTAATATTTTTTTCTAGTCCTGCAATTGTAAAAACAGTAGTTACAGTGTGTCACTTAACTGGACTTCTGAAAATACAGCACTTAAATATTCTAATTTTTCTATTAACAGCCACTTGAATAGCTTATCAGTGAACAAAAATACAATTAAAAGCTCCCTTTTCACCAGTGCTAGAGAAAAACAATTCCTATGCTTTTGGATTGCAAGTAACTAGAAGATAAGGAAATTGTTTCACTAGTCATTATCTATTCTAAACATTAGATTTTTTTACATTTGGGAAAAAAAAAATGATTACAAAAACTCAGTGATGATGGCTTGATTCTGTAGAATGTTTAAGGTATAGGAAATAGCCTTGACAGAGACAGATTTAGAGGGCAGAGTACAAGTGAGTTGTTCCATGGTGTGTAATAAATACAGTTTATTGTGTGCTGGCACCATGTGTGGTGTAAAAACTGGCAGCCACACATAGGATATATAGGTACAGCAACTTAAATTAAACCTGCATTGTAAAACTCTGGTTCCATATCCATATGTATCTTCATATGCTTGTTTTATCTTTTAATTGGGTGATTTCAGTAGTCACCGTAATCTCTAAATTCTCTTAGTTCTGTCAGTCAGAGTGAAGCAATATGATTAGGGCAAATAAGACCCCTGTTATATGTGGAAGTAACCTTTCTAAACTTTTGTAAGTGTCCTGAAAATCATCTGTTACCACTTTTCATATTTAAGTAAACATGTACTTTCTGGTATGTATCTGTATGAATTCTGAAACATCCTTCACATTTAATCAGGTCAAACGCTGCATTTATAAAGGAGCAAGATTTTTATAAAAAGGTGAGGTTATTTGTTGTCTGTCCTGAAATAATTTTGCCTTCCTTGATGGGGAAAAGAAATGGTTTCCATCTTCACATTCTATACACTTGTGCTGTTTTGTGGTATGTGAGCAACCAAAGCCTGCTTTTTTGCTACAAGTGAAGGGAAAGAATCTAGGAGGCAGATTTCTGTATTTTGTATGTATACCAGGATAGTATTGTTCCAAAGAGGATGTTTACACTTCATGATTTTCCTTCTAGAACACATTTTTTTTCAACACCATAGTCTTGTCAGTCATGATGTTGATCGTTAATATTACCAAAATAATAAGCTGGATATACTGAAAACCGTCAGGAAAAAATAGCAGGCATTATGTTATTTTGAACACATAGATGCAGCTTTTGGTAATACCTAAAAAGACTCATAGATGGGTGAAAATTTGGTTGACACTTGACTTGTTAGTTGCAAACCTCCACCTTTTGGTGCTTTCTGATATGCCTTTATAAATTGCAGCATAAGCTTAGGAAAATGCTGCTTCTAGAATTGTCAGTGAATCCACTTTTTATTGAAAAGTAGTTTTGTACTTTGCTGTGTGGGATTAATCTAATCTTCCACTGGAAGGCAGTCTTCTCTTTGTTTCAATCTCCTGCATTCCAGCATTTAAGTGGCTGTATCAATGATCTTTATGCAAAACAAAGTCATACTTGTACCTTGTTTGTATTTGTAACGTTTCTTCATGCAGGTGTCATCTTTGCTTTGCTTACTTACAGTTCTTTCTATGAATTGTTCATGTACCAAGTTATAACTTCTGTGATGCTTAAGGTTGTGAGGTTGTAGACTTTTTGCATCCTTGCCTGTCAGTGATCCATTACTTAATGGCATGACATTTTTGTGCTACTGTTAAGTAGTGAACTTGAACTTTTGTGCCTTAGAGACAGCTAGATGGAACACTTCAAATTCACATACCTACATTAGTTTATCCAGTTATGTATAGTTAGATATGCTAAAATGATTTTTGGTGAAAAAAAACTGACACTGAAGTATTATTTAGAAAACTGAGACATTATACATTGGAAGGGATTGTGTTTTAATGATTAAAATAAAACTTGTGTAAGCATGTATTTAAATTCTGTTTATAAATGCAGATAGCCTTGCAGCTGAAACCTCTGGTGTGTCATGAGAGACAAATAATTAAGATTTTTGCTTCTAATACTTGAAAATTTGACACTTTGGCTACTGCCAAAGTGCTTAAGTTATTTTTTGCTATCTTTGCTGAAGAACCACAGTGGTGTTTGAATTTGTCGGTGTTTTCTTCGGAAACAGAGAAACATAGAAAAGATAGGATGTGAGGAGATGTGGATTGGAGTGTTTGAGAGAGTTTTAAAGCATTAACAAAGAAGAAAGAAAAGATGACATTTTGAAATGGAAATGGAAAGAGTATTGGAGGAACCCAAAGAAGAAATACCTGTATATCCTTAATGTAATTCTATTTTTCCTTTGTTTCTCATGAGTGAGTGATCTAGTTACTTTGCAGTTTTCTTCTGTAAAGTGGAAAAGTTTTCAGTAGGTTCAGCATGCTTTTTTAAGAGATGTGATACTTAAAAAAATGAGGAATTGAGTAGCCTTTGTTACAGAGGTAAGGTCAGACTTGATGGTAACAATACTTCCTTCTGGCCAATCAATCTATAAATATTTCAGTGTGTTTAATTTTTCTTTTCTTCCTCTTGTTGCATTAGAGTTTTGTTGGCATGAACTTCTTTTTTTCTGAACTGAAAAACAATTTTGATCCTGTAACTGAAATAACCAATAGCTAAGTTTAAGCTGTTGACCTGATGTTATGAATGTGTTTGGAGTTGGAGACAAAAAGAGGAGGAAAATGGAGATGTGTCCAGTTAATAGCACTGTGTAATTCATATAAATACTGGGTTTTTTTTTAATTAAATAGTTAGGGGTCTCAGAGAAACATAATTTAGGGAGAATGGTGAATTTTTTATTGAAAAAAAAAAAACAAAACAAACAAAGCCCAAAAACCAAACAGTATTAATGGAGTTCAGTTATAGGAAGAAAAGCAGAGGGCACAAAGATCAGCCTTTTTTCCCTCAGCTTTTCAGGTAAGATGTTACTGTTCAGCTTATCCTTTGAGCAACCTTTCATTTTTTGTTCTAAATGCTTTTGCCCTTAGCAGGTTTTACTGCTCTGGAATGTACACAGACTGCTTCTCAAAATGATGCAATCTGACAGGAAATCAATATTTTTTTCATACTGGATTTGAGGGTGTGATTGTCATAATCCTCATCTTGGATTATTAATGGATGAATAAGCTTATAGTGTGAGGACAGCTTTTGGAAAGAAATCTATTATTTGTTTAACCAGCAGCTTAACTGATAAGAAAAGTCCAATATGTTTTTCCTCCTTAGAATCTGTTGTCAAGTGTAACCTTTTTGGGTTCAGAACCTAGTTTTTGACTAAGAGTTGTTCTCCTTGCTTCAGGTAAGTCAGCTGAGCTGGTGAGTTGCTCTGTACAACTACCTGAGAGGAGGTTGCAGTGAGGTGGTGATAGGACGATAGATGACCTGGAACTGTGTCAGGGGAGGTTTAGACTGGATATTAGGGAAAATTTCTTCACTGAAGGAGTGGTCAGTTATTGGAACAGGTTGCCCAGGGGAGGGCACCTGGGCAGTGGAGTCACTATCCTTGGACATGTTCAAGAAACATGTGGACATGGCACTTTGGAAGACGGTTTAATGGCTATGGTGGTGTTAGATTGAAGGTTGGACTTGATGATCTTAAAGGTCTTCTCCATATGAAATACTTCCATGATTCTGTGATGGGAGATGCTTGGGAAGCATGCCCGAGGTCACAGCCTGACCTGGTGGTTATGGCGTTCTTCATCCCCTGAGGCAGGCTCTCTGAGGTTTACCAGCTTCTTCACATGGGAAATCCTGTTTGGGTAATTTATTTTAAAGTGCTGTTATAGTATGTTATTACTGACACATTTTCTAAGTAACCCAAAATTTACCACTCATCTGTCTACCCGGAATTGCAAGAAAATGAGACGAAGCAAGGTAAACAAGTTGAAAATTGCACATGATGGGAACACGCTTTTCTGACTGCTTATCCGACTGCTTATCCTAAGGTCGAGGGTTAACACTCCACTTAATGACAGCACTTAGACTACCGTGGTGTGTTTTTATCCGCTAATAGTGCCGTGACAGCGGCCCGCGGCGCGGTGCTGCGGACCAGGCTAGTAGCCTGGCGGTGCCGATGAGCGGGCTGGACCCACCGGTAGCGGGGCGGCGCGCTCTGTCCTTTTCTCCTCACAGGTGGCAAGCCGGACCTGGCTGCGGCATGGGGCGACTGGCCGAGGTAGGGCTGGAGCTCAGGGCGCCCGGTGCCAGGCGAGGTGCCAGGGGCGGTGTCGCCGCGGGCCGGAGCGGCTCCGTCGCGTGCAACCCCACGCCCTCATCCCGGCACGAGCGCAAGGCTCTGGGCTGGCGCGCGCCGAACTTACCGGACTGCACAACTCTGCCGGTCACGTGGCCCGGCGGCGCCAATCGGCGCAGCCGTGATGTCAGCGCTGAGCAGCTGCGGGGGATGCGGAGCGGCTCGCGGGGTCCGGGCACTCCGTTATGGCCAGGCGCCGCGCGGCATGACGGTGGTGGAGCGGCGCCATGGACGAGGCCAGCATCCTGCGGAGACGGGGGATGCAGGTAGGGGCGGGCCGGCGGGCGGACGGCTCCTGCCTCGCCTCAGTTTCGAAGTTGCCCTCACCTGCCGTGAGGCGCAGGGGCGTGCCGGTGCGGGCAGGAGGGTCACCGCGGCGGCCGGCCACCGAAACAGCGCGACCATTGGCCCCAGCAGGCAGGCGGCCGGGATGCGGTGTCTATCTGCTGCGCCCGGGCGCTTCCCGGCCAGCCAGCGAGGCAAGTAGAAGCAGCGGTAGCGGTGCGGGCTCCTTTCTCCGTTAGGAGTGCTCGAAAGATGGGGAGCAAACGGCCTTTACCTGAGGGAGAAAGTTTCGCTAGTTAGGGCTTTCTGGACGTCTGCGGCGTACTTAGTAGAATGGTGGGACAGGAGCGTTACTGTTTCCAGTGAGCTTTTAGGACGGCAGTTAAGACTTCCATACTGGCTGTCCTAAACTCAAGTAAATTTTATGTCCCAGATTGAGTGTGATTTAGGGCAAAACGTTCATGTACCAGACGTAATCTGAACTCAAGGTTGTGTCCTCTTTTTGGTTGATGTATTAAGGGCTCAAACTTCTTTTTTTGGGGGAGGGGGGGGAGGAGGTGGGCGGAGGTGGGGTGGTGGTGCGTAGAATGTCTCTTATTAGGGACCATGTGTCAACGGCTGAGTAAAGGTTACAGTTACTTTTTTACTTTTTAACCAAAATGGAGTACCACCTCGAACTACATCCTTCTGGCCTGTCGTTTAGAAATTCCCTTTCCTTAAGTTGCTCTCAGCAGTGAATGCATTTCCTTTCTTTTGTTTTCCTTTACATCCGCAATGTTTCAATGGGAGGAGAGTGAAGAGGAAAGCTTCCTAACATTTGAGATTGTTAGTTTTTAGTAATGTAAACCCACTTACGATGTTTTAAATGCGCTGAACTTAAAACAGTTCTGAACTTTTCAGACCGATGTGCTTTCAACTTGGTGCTGACCAGGTGGGGCAGTTTCTATTAGATGAATGAAGACAAGTAGAATCTGTGTAATCTATAGCCTGTGTAGCTTAGAAAAGGCTTTAAACTGTCTGGAGAGTCTTAGTCTCATAAGAATCCATTTGCTTTTCTTTAATGTGAGATAGTGTTTGCCTGTGGAAAGTGAGTAGCTTTCATAAACAGGTTCTCAGATTTTATTAGTCCTTAAATCCCACATTCTTTCTATTAATCGATTATAAAGTGTGAAGGAGAATCAGTGCTGTAGGTCGAGACTGTCAATGACAGCTTTTAAGAGAGAGGATTACAAAGTTTTGAGAGGTGGATCTTCACAGCGAATCGGATTTCCTCCCGCTAAACCTGCTGTAATCCACTGAATAGTGTATTCTAAACTTCTGCATTTTGACAAGAATCAAAGAGTAGTCTGTTCTGATTAAATGATAATTTAAAACCTTAATGTGAAAGCCTATTGCTGAGTTCTGAGAATGTAATTTTGCCCTTTTTTTGGGGGGGGGGAGGGTGTTTGTTGTTGTTGTTTTTGTTTTACTGTTTTCTGTAACTTTAACAAAGTAATTTTGAATGAATACCAATAATGTTTCACAGAATACTTGCTTACTCCTGCATGTGCTTATGGGGTAATTTAAGAGTATTAAAAGCTACATAGGGGATAATCCTAATGCTAAAAAGACCAATTCATACTTGCACTGCATGCAGGAATAAATTGTTTTTAAAGATGTATGCCATTACAATCTAATCCTAGGATGGTGAAAAGTATCCAGTGGTCAAAGGTATTGATGTTGATGTGTGATCTCATGAAAGATGGAGGGACCAAAATGCTATTTATGCTCAATTTGTGTTCATTAGAGCCTTAAATTAACCTGTCTTCATGTCATTCTTCTATCCCACTTTTTACTGTTGCTATGTTTTTATGTTCGGCTGTTATCCATGTTCTGGATTATAAACTAATTCGGTGAATTTGTGAGCTGGAAAGCTGATGATGCAACATGTAACAAGGACTACCCTCTTTTTAATTCTTGTTAGTAGATACTGATTAGATCAAATCTCTGAGTTGTCTGCTTGGCTGACATTTGCTTTTTGTATCACATCCCAAAGTAATGAGTTGCTCATTTCGTAGTGTATGTTCTTAACTACTAAAAAGCCCCTAAGTGATTCTGCCATTGTGTTATTCTGTGGGAGTATCTTTTCTCTCCTTTTCTCTTTCTTATGTTATTGATACTTTTCTTTGAAAGCTACTGAGAATATTCTGAAAGGGATTAAGAAAATCCAACAAGGAAAAAGCAAACCACTGCAAAAATTAGTAGTTAAGACTATTCTGATGTACTTCTGATCATAGTGAAATGTCAGCTAACTTTACTTCATATGACTTTATCACTTTTTTTTAAAATTTTATTGAATTGTTGTTGTTTAATAGTAAAAACGATAAAAGCAGTGCGCTTTCTTAGGTGAAGTTGCGTTTAAAACAGTCAGGTAATGGGAAACAACACATACTTAAATTAAAACCTACATTGTCACAAATGCCGTTTCCCCCCCCCCCCTTCTTTCTATTTCTATGCAATTTGTTTCAAAGCTTAATTTACAAGACAAACCATTTCCTTTGAGACAGGAACCTGGTATACTTGTGTTTAATGCCATGCACCATCATGCTGTGTTTAAAAAAAGCCAGGAAGCACCTTGAATTGAATCTCAAAATATAAGCCTTAAGTAAATATGTAGACACTGATAAATCTTGCTTAGAGTTGATATGTGAAAGATTTTTCTGATGCTCAGGCTTTTAAGAAACCTAACCTCTAAATTAATACACCCGAAGTATGTACACCTGCTTTGTCTCAGTTCTACTTACTCTTTCATTGTGTCTAGTTACTAATATCAGTTGTATTCACACAGAAATAACAACTTCTGAATGAAAATGTGTTCCTTTTTAATGAGCAGATTCTGAAGCTTTAATTGCAAAGAACACATTTTATTTGTAAGAAGCATCAGGAAGAAAATCGACCTTTTAACTTCTAAAAATGTGAAATGTGATTTAGTTTGAATTGAAATGGGTATCTTGAAAAGAAGTCAAGAAAAATGAAAACAGTTAACTTCCTGCATCTTCAAGATTTTTGATTGCATTTTCTTACCTATGCTTCTTCTTTCTTCCATGAATTTGTCTAGTAAGTGTTTGTCTGAGCATTGTGTTTTACACTGCTGTAAGCCAGATCCAAACCCATGTGGTGTTTGCTACAAGTAACGCATATTTCCACCAGTCTGTAAGACTGATAACAGGAGCGTGGGAGAAATCTTAGTGCCAGATGCAGTCAGCTCCAGTCATGCTTCCAGAGCTAATAAAGCTTACTCTTTCTTGAACAGATGCTTTGGGTCTTCCCTTTTACTAATTTCAGTTTTACCTCTTAAGTGGCTGGTAAGCAGTGTCTTGTAAGTTTTGGTGCAGTTACATGAGCTTTTTAAAATTAGAATTGTAGATAAATTGATCAACAGCAGCTACATATGAAACATGCCAGATGTCAAAGAAAATACTGTGTTTATTTTATTGGTGCTGGGTATGCTTATTCATAAACGGAAAAAAATTTTCACAGGGATCTAAGGCTTCTTTAAATTCAGGATGACTGCATTACATTGATTGCTGAGATATGATTATGGAAAATACCAATTGAAAATATTCCAAAACTGGACTTCATTGATTTGAGGGGGGAAGAAATAAAAAGAATTCGATGTCAAAATTCAGACTCATTACTGTGGGAATGAAAACAGACATTGTAAATGAAAATGATGTAAATGGAACGTTGCTATTTTGGTAGAACTAAAGAGTCAATTAATAATAACTCCATGTATTTCTAGAATAAAAATGGCAAGAGGCACAGTTATTATATAGTAGTCAAGGGACTCTTCTTTTCTTTCACCCGTGGTACAGAACTGTTGGTTTTTTAGGCAAACATTTTGGAATTGGTTCCTATCCAAGCCTTTGCAAAAAGTAAAACCTTTTAGATTTTTTTTCAAGTCCTTGCTTATTGGCTTACCTGAAAATGCATTCTGAGAAATAAGACTGCAAACAATTTCCAAGGAAAAAACGGCCTTATTTGTGGCACCCAAACAGTTGTGATTTCTTTGGAATAGAAGACTTCATGAAAATAATTCTTTCTGAAATACCAAAAATTGACATGTAATGGACAAGGGTCAACTCAGAAGCCACACTGCAGGAAAGGCAATAGGGAGACCCTTTCTACCCTTGAAAAAGGGTAGAAAGGAGGACCTTGGGAACTACTAACCTGTCAGCCTCACCTCTGTGCTTGGGAAGATCGTGGAACATATCCTCCTAGATGCCATGCTAACACATATGGAGGATAGGGAGGTGATTCAAGACAGCCAGCATGGCTTTACTAGGGGCAAATTCTGCCTGACCAAACTAGTGGCTTTTTATGATAAAGTGACTATGTTGGTAGATAGGGGATGCCCTGCGGATGTGATCTGTCTGGACTTCTGCAAGGCCTTTGACGTGGTCCCCACAACATCCTACTCGCCAAGTCGGAGAGATATGGATTTGATGGATGACCTCTTCAGTGGATAAGGAATTGGCTGGATTGCACCCAGAGGGTAATGTTACTGCTCTCCATCTGTATTTAAGCCATTGACAAGTGGTGCCCTTCAGGGGTCTGTGCTGGGGCCTGTGCTGTATAATATTTTTATCAATGATACAGACAGTCAGATTGAGTGCACCATTAGCAAGTTTTGCAGCTGACACCAAGCTGAGTGGTGCTGTCAATATGACAGAGGGACAGGATGCCATCCAGAGAGACCTGAACAAGCTGGAGAGGTGGGCCTGGTTGAACCTCATCAGGTTCAACAAGAGTAAGTGCAGGGTACTGCACCTGTGCTAGAACAGTTCTCACTATCACAGGCAGGAGGATGAGGTGATAGAAAGCCATCCTGGGGAAAAGGACTTGGAGGTGCTGATGAATGAGAAGCTGGACATCAGCAGACAGTGTGCACCTGCAGCCCAGAAAGCAAGTTACATCCCAGGCTGCATCAAAAGATGTGTGGCCAGCAGATCCATAGAGGTGATGCCACTTGCTCTGGCAAGACCTCACCTTGAATACTGTGTCCAGGTCTGGAGCCTTCAGTACAGGAAGGACATGGACTTGATGGAGTGGGTCCAGAGGGGTGCCACAAGAATGATTAGGGGATTGGTGCACCTCTGCTAGAGAGAGAAGCTGTGAGAGTTGGGATTGTTCAGCCTGGAGAAGAGAAGGCTCTGAGTAGACCTAATAGTGGCCTTCCAGTACCTAAAGGGAGCCCACAAGAAGGCTGGAGAGAGACTGTTTACAAAGGCATGTAGTGATAGGACAAGGGGAATGGCTTTAAACTAGAGAAAAGCAGGTTTACATTGGACATGAGGAAAAAATTCTTAACAATGATAGTGGTGGAACAGTGGAGTGGGTTGCCTAGGGAGGTGGTTGTTCAACATTAGGCTTGACAGGGCTCTGGGCAGCCTGATCTAGTTGAGGATGTTCCTGATGACTGCAGAGTAGGTTGGACTGGATGACTTTTGGAGGTCCCTTCCAATCTAAATCAGCCTGTGTGAACCTGTTACTGTCTCTTCCGTTGATGCAATGCAGTTAATATTTGCTGAGGGAAAAAGTTATGATAAAAGCTGGAGAGTATTAGTTAAACTTTGGCTTTTGCTGCAAGCTGAAAAGATTAGAAGAAACAGTGTCTTACAGATGAGGCTCTGGAACAGTTCTTAATAATTTTCACTGATTCAGAGGCTGTATACAGCAATGTTCCCTCTCCCACTAGACAACAATAATGCTCATTTCCTCTACTGTTATTTCTGTACTGGTGGCAGTGGATTTACAGTATGAAAGAAGAGTTGTGCTTGTGCAGTTGTGAACCAGGTCTGGTATGTGTTGCTGCCTCTTGGTGAATGTGTGGAAGAAAAAGTCTGTGTGAGGAGTAGAAACAGAGAAGAACTAGGGAAAAAAAATGCAAATTGCAGTTGCTGGTAGATTCAGATTAATCAATTGACAAAAGGATGGGATATATATTTTCCAGTGTTGCATGCTGGATCATTGTCTGCTTAGTAGTTGTGTTTTGTCCTAAGGTACTTCTTTATGAACTGCATCTGCAAGGCACTACTCAGAAATGTTAATTGTGACACTGGCTCTTTCATTTTTTGAAGTGTTTACCTGAACACCGTATAGAGATGTGAAGTACAAAAAAATCCCATATTTTATATATTCTTTGTTGATTATTATTTTTTTCCCTGATAGAGATCGCTGAGTAATTCTGTGCACTATTACAGGAGGCAGGGCATTTAAAATGCTCTTGTAGGGGGAGGAACGTGCAGACTAGCATAGGTGTTTTCTTTGCTGTAGTAGTGATAGGGCCAGACGTCTGAGAGCAGAGGTACTGATGCTAAGTAGGCTTCTTTTTAGCTATCACTTCTTCGGGCCTAATAGTGTGTACAGTCTCTTGATCATTTAGTTCACTTTTGTTTTCCTGGCACTCATGCATTGTTACATGTTTGTCAAGTCCTCTAAAAGGCTTTGTGTCAGACGTATATTTTGCATTATTTCAGCTGAGAAAGATTTTCTCAAGTGGTTAACCTTTTCTACTGTCTTTACATCTCTTGGTGCTGTGGTCACCGTATTTCAGGGTCTAAAGTCCAAAATGAATAAACAAACAGGCCCCCTGCTGCATTCAGAGTTAAAATATTTGTGATGGGTCCAAATGTGGTGTCTCAAGCTCTTATCACCCTTGTTACTAATGCCTTATGATAATTGTAGTAACATTTCTTGATAATGTCTACAATATGTCACAAAGCTGACTGACTCTCTTGTAGTACGTTTGGAAGGCAAAATATAAACTTAATGGTTCTCTCTGATGAATCTTTTGATGAGCTCAGAAATAGAGTTTGTAGTGATTTGAACTGAGCTTGCTGGTATTGTAAGAGTCATAAAGAAAAGTAGTTTTATAGTCCTCTGTGCACTCGATAGCTCCTGGTTTCATGTCACTTGGCTTGTTCTCAAAACCTGCTTGTGTGTTTGGTGATTGAGTTTTGGTGGGTTTTTTTTCTTGGTTTGGTTTGTTTTTTTTGTCCCTTTGCTTTTATTTCTTTTCCTAATTAGTTAGTAGGAATAGCTGCATAGCTGCATGAGGGATAGTAACTTCTATTTGAAGCAGGTTGCTTTTTTTTCAGTTCTGTGGGTAGTTCTTGGTTTGACAAATGTTTTTTCTTAGCACTGGCATTTACTCATTTTGTCACAGCTGATAAAATGGGTAGTTTTCCGTGGTTTGTTTTTGAATTTTTTTGTAAAATACTTCTTCCAGCTTTCATGCAGTGTTAACTGTGATGCTGCTTCTTGTGCCATGTTAGTGTCAAGATTAGTTTTTACTTACTGAGACACTATGTTTGCTTTAAAAGCTTTAGGCTTTCCATTTATTGTTAGAAGATTTATAAATTTTGCTCACAGACTTTGAGAATGCAACTACATCATTTTCCTATTAAATTGAAGTAATGAATTCTTGCTTATAGAAGTGCCAAATACCCACTTGGACATTAAAATTACAGAACAAATTATAAATTATTGTTATGATCACAAAGCATAACACTCAAAGCTGCAGTGTCATATTTTTTTAAACGTTGCTTTCTTGGCTTTTTATGTGCAGCTGTAACTTCTGCAGTCTTAACTCTAATCTCTCTAGGGTCGTTGCTTCATCTGATGTAAATCAGAACAACCTTTGTTTCCTGTCAACAGCTCATGCCCTCTGTAATCTTAGTTTCTATGCCTGTGTTCCTTTTGGGTTCCTCCCAGCTCTTCATTCAAGTACTCCTTCATTTTAGTCCTCAAGTTTAACACTCCACAGTGGTATGCTGCAACTGGGATTAGTGATACAAAGGATAATTGCACTGAGTCTCTTGAGAAAAACTAAGCTCTTCAGAGACTTCAGATGCTAAACTCTTGGGTTTCTGCAGAATATATTATGTTTGGAGTATTTTGTTCTTCCTGAAATTTTAGGCTTATAGTTGGCTTAATGGCATAAGGATATTAAATAACACTTCTGTGACACCTGAGTATCCTTCCCAACCACGGTGCTGCGTTGAAGCAGGGAAACAATTGCACTAAAAAGCATGTTTTTTTTTTTAAAAAAAATTCTTAGAGGTCTTTTTCGAACTTAATGATTCTATGATTACAGCTGCTCAAAAAAAAAATCCTAATTGTAAGTTCTGCAGGTGCATTAGAAAATTCAACTGTCAATTTATGTGCATCACAAGCTGACAATAATCCCTATCCTCTTAGGTGTTCTGAATACAACAGTCATGGACATATCTATAAAATTTAGGTTGTAAGTGGAAAATTGATTTTAGGATTTTGGTACTCCTTGTGAATGTCATTTCTTAGATTTAAATGACTTAAGATTTTTTCAATATTTTAGTAAATGTGGAGAACTGCAAGAAAGGAAGGAGTAATATAAGTGAAAAATTAGGAAGAGTGAATGTTTATGACCTGGATAAAAACTATATTTTATGGTGGCTCTGGTGTTTTATTAGTTCATGTGCTGTTTTTTCCTTTTGGTTTTGAAGACACAGTGTTGTGTTCATGTGTAAACTTAAAAAATATCATGGTGTACTTGGAGTAAATGAAGTAGTGATCAAGTATGTTGTGTTACTAGGCTCTGGGTGTGAATTTTTTTTACCACAATGAATAGCAAATTTTAACATTGAAGCATGATGCTGAATATCACTTTTTGCATTTTTGTCACTTTTCACTTGAATATTTTCACTTGCCTGCAAGCTGCAGTTCAGTATTGTTCTTAAGACAAAGTGTATAAAATCCACAATTTTCTTGGGTGGCAGCAGAGGAGGAGATCTAATGTCAAACCTATCATGTTTATCACTAGAGGAAGAGTGTTACTGTGTTTGCATTCTTTGCTTTGCAGTAGGGATAAGAGATTTAACAAAGCTATTTCTTTGACATGGGTGCAAAGACTTCATTGTATTTCTCCCTGGTCATCTGAAGATAGCAGCTTCTACTTTGGTTCAAGAGTATGCCTGCTAAATTGGTTTAGCATCTTGATGGACAGTTAACTTGTTTCACTTTCATTTCTCAAATAACACTTGAGTGACTTCTTTGTCTGTGCTCTTAGAATGCTGGTGCACCTTAATCTTTCAGCTTAGATTTCTTTCATGAGTCTTTGGATTTTTAGCTTGTTGCTTGCTACTTGCTCTGCTAGTGTGCCAACCTTGTTTTTCTTCTTTTTGTCTTAGAGTCTCTTTAAGCTCAGCCTATTCTATTCTTGTAGAAAAAGCTGAGGGCTTGCTTATTCTTGAGCATCTTGACAAGATATGACACCACTCATAAAGATGACCACTAATAAGGTGTCTCATTTTATCAGGTGTTTTAAAACAGAATTAACAATCACCTTTCTTGAATGCATGCATTTGTTTTTTGCTCCCTTCAGTTTCCATGCATTTTTATATGTGTTTAGGACCAAAGTATTTTAATGGTTTCTGTAGCACGTTATGCTACTTGATTTAACAGTAAGAATTGAACATTTTCTGTTTTTTTTAGCACTGCTGCAAAACATAGTAACATGTTTTCGACTGACTCTTCCACCCTAAAGACACCTTAAATTATTTCAGTGTAATTTCTCTCTGATGTGAAGCCTGACAAATCAATACTAAACTCTTCCAATGCTGAACTTTAGTAAAGTTTATTAGACTTACAGATATGTGAAATGTATCTTCTTGTCTCCAGGCTCTAAGGAGATGAAGGGAGAAGATCCAGGCATTTTTAAATTCATGTGGTTCTGCAAAGGAGCTATTATAGAAAAAAGATCGTATTTGAAGCACCTATTTTTCATGTGCGTTCTGTCTAGCATGACAGAGGAAATGCAGTAATAAATGAGAAACCTGTCAGACATTAGTTCTTGCCTTTTTTTGCCTTCAAAGTAGCCTAGTATTCTTTGCTCAAATGTTGTAATTATTGTCTATGTTCAACAGGATGTACTTAGGGAGAAGAGGGCATTGCCATAGCTAGCAGTGCTAATGAGAGAGTAGCTGGCGCACTGATATGTTAGACTGCCAAGCAGCTTGAGCAAACCTGTTAGTTACACATTTTTGTGGCACAGAATTTAACAGTTATGGCTGTGCTTCAAGAAACAGATGAATTTTTCCAGCAGCTTCTGTTGCTGGGCAGATTAATTGTTGCAAGGTAACAGTCCTGGCTTTGATTTCTTTTCTTTTTGGGAGATAACATTGAAGGTTTTGTTTTCTTGCTGTTTAAAATTGAAGCTGCACATGTACTTCGTTTTCTATTGACTTGCTCTCTGGCCTTGACTGCAAAGATTGCCCGATCTGCCATAATGCTACATTCTTTGTCAAGTAATTGAAAACACATTGCATTGGAGTTTTGGGGTTTTTTTTGGTGTTTTTTTTTTTTTTTTTTTTTTTTTTTTTTTTTTTTTTTTTTTTTTTTGGTATCAGTAACTATGTAGAAATCTTATACTTTGGCTGTACTACAAGACGGCTGTCTAACAGAAAAAGCTTTCCTGATAAGCCTGAATAGGGACAGAGCCTATTTAAGTATTATACTGTAGATCTAAGCTTCCACTACAAGTAATGGAAATCAGAAATAAATTAACATCTGGCTAGTGAAACCCAAACTAGCTAAACTCTTCCCCCACAATGAACTCCCAAACATTTCACATTGGCTGAGATGAAAGAACTGTACATTAGAATTTGTACATTGGTCTTGCTTCCACACTTGGCACACTGAATTGCCTCTTGTCTGAAGAGCTTGGTCTGTTTTACAGAAATAAAACATTTTAATTCACAGTTATTTTAAGGCATGGAGACTAAGACAAGAGAAGATACTACATTATTTGCTACCTTTCATGCTAGTGCAAGGCTTGCACTTTTGTATTACACCATATTGTCAGAAAGGTAGGTTACAAACTTCTGAAGCTCTTCTACGTTGTCTGGGTTTGCCTAAGTTAATCCTTTTAGTTCTTGTCATCAGTCTTTCGCATACTTGTCTATCATCTTGAGTGATTCTATTTTTGCATACATTGTGTTCTTTAAGCACTGGTAAGTTCAATGTTGTTTCATCTAAGCAGAGTGGGTTTTGCAAATTTTTTGGAGGAGCAAAATGCATTCAAATCTCCCTCATCTGCACATCCTAGCAACCTCTTTTTGTCTATTTAGGATTAAATAATTTTAAAGCCTTAAATGAAGCTTTTTCCTTTATGGGAAAAAGACTCACAGTGCTTATAAAGGCAGTACTTGTTTTCCTTTTTTTCTTAATAATGAAAAGCTGATTAACCAATCTACAGCTGTAACACTGAAAACCTGAAACTAATTACCTTTTGGGTCTCCCTAGATCCTTATATTTTCCTCCTTCCCATTATGTTTCTATCAGTAAAACAGTGATAGCATTTCCTTATCTCTTTGGTAAATTGAAGCACAGAGAAATTCCTTTGTCGGAGATTGCAAGGCTGCTGTTGACCTTGAATTTCCCGTCTTGTTACCATAAACTCATAACCTCAGAACAGGCTCTTTTGATCCATGTCACCTGTAACATAATAAAGAGATATCAAAGTTTTATCATTAAATACAGTTCAACCAGCAGCAGAACAAGGGGACAGAGACTCAAGTTGTGCCAGGGGAGGTGTAGGCTGGATGTTAGGAGGAAGTTCTTGACAGAGAGGGTGATTTGCCATTGGAATGGCCTGCCCGGGAAGTGTTGGAGTTGCCGTCCCTGGAGGTGTTTAAAAAAAAAAGACTGGATGAGACACTTAGTGCCATGGTTTAGTTGATTGAACAGGGCTGGGTGATAGGTTGGACTGGATCATCTTGGAGGTCTCTTCCAACCTGGTTGGTTCTATGATTCGAGAACTTATGGTGCTAAGTATGAATTGACTGTAATACCTGGACAGAACTTCCCTAATCACCTCTGGTAGAGGCAGTCTTGGATAGTCGGAGATCTGTTCAACATTTATGCAAGCCCACGTGCTCATGTACTAAGTTGATTTCCTTAATTGTCATGTAATTAATAAAACAATAACTGGATAGTATGGTGAATTAATATTGCAGTGATGCTATTTAATTTTTTAGTAATACAGAATGACTGAGTTCTATAGCTATCCCATTATAGTTATTGCTTTGTTTGTTGAATGCTAAAACTGTCAAGCTATCAGAAGTTGAATGGTGTTCTTTGGTTATTGTGCTTTCACCCCTGTAAGGCAAGAAAGAGGAAAATCAAACGAAACACACCACATTCTAAACCAAGAATTTTGTTTCTAGATTTATTATTTACTTTGTCCTTTTGTTGTATTTTCTCTATACTCTCACAGCAGTGTTTTTGCAGCTCTCCTAAAAAGAAGGATGATTATACAGTGGAAATTTAAATTCAGGAAGGAATTTGTCTTTTTGACTTTTTATTACATTAGAATTAAGGAAAAGGTTTATGAATCACTGGAATTTAAAAAAAATATGCAGTGTTGTGTTTTGATATTTTTTCATTGTTTCTGTTTTGTCTCACTGAAGCTTTGTCTTTTAAAATGCTCTTCTTGTGTTAGCACACTCTCATGTTTCGCTTAGAAAACATTGACATTTTTCATGATTGTTTGGAACTGTTTCAGGATGAAATTGACTAATTTCACAATATATTTTTATTTTGATGACCTGATATATTCTGTCAGTATGCTATTTCAAAATATTTCTAACCATTTTTAAAATCATGAGTAATGAAGAACAGCAGATCTTTAACTAGAGAGGGAAAAGGGGGAGAGTTGTATTGACCAATTGTCTTGGAAAAAAATAAAACTTAATTTTCCTGAAATATCACTAGGGAAAGCTTTCCTTTAAACTTGTTTTTTGTGCTGAAAATATGGATAGATCTATGTCTTGGTGCTGAAAATATGGATAGATTTATGTCTTGGTGCAAAATGCCTAGCTGAAACAGCTTTGTAAAATGCTGTTACAATTCCATGTCTGACTTTATGAAGAAATCAAAATGTATTCCCTTTGCAAAAGTACTGTAACCACCTAGAGTATCAGTGTGGATATGGGTTTGTTGTATTAATGTGATTTTGAAGCTGGAAATGAGGCCTCTGGGAATAAACTTGAAGTGCAGACTCTAAGGCACTATGTTGGAAGCCATAGTTCTCTGCAAGCTGGGGGTCCTCTGCCTTGGGCCTTAGGGGCGGTACATGTATAATGTGCTCTTCAGTGGCTTGTGTGCGTTAATTTAAGGTCACCACTTGGGGCTTGTGGCTGCCTTTTGCAGCTGGTCTGCCTTCCTTAGGTGATTTTGTACACACATTCAAGCCCATTCAAGAGCTAGCAGTTCGTTTACTGTTTTGGTATGTGCTTCAGAGTGAAATAACTTAACTTTTATCTGCAATAGCTCTACAATCTGAATACAAACAAAATACCACGGATACCTGTCAGATGTTATTTTCAGTCTAATAGGCTAGAACAGATAAGTTCAGTTCTTAAGAACTGATCCAGAATAAGTGATGGAGAAAACACAGGGTCCAATGTGTTGGGGCAGATCTTCCTCATAAGCAAAATCTGCTGTCTTCCCAGAGCCAGGGTTAAAGATGTCACTAGGAATATCCTAGTGGTACAACCCTTGGTACAACCCTTGGACTGCTACCTTTTACTGATCTTCTGTGTAGGTGAAGGTGAAACTGCAACCCATAGTCCAAGAGCAATCAAAAGAGACTTCAGGGATTTGGGACAGTTAATGAAGGAAACTAACACTGGTTATTTTTTCCTCCCTCCTTCAAGTTGTGGACAGTGACGTTGGAAGGAACAGATGGATCCAGTTCATTAATACACGGCCCTATGGTTGCTGTCATTACCACCATTTCTGTTTTTTTAGCAGTGGGGTAGCTTATATGGCACCAGGTTTGCTGGCATTTGATGGGAGGACTTGCTTTTCTCAAAGCTGGAGAAGAGAGTCTTTCCTCTGGAGCTCATTGGCAGTACTTTAGACATGAAGGGGAAGGTGGGTGATATCAGGCTTGCCTCTGACAAGCTGTGATATGACACACCATAGTTAGAAGGACGGGATGCTAGTAAGAGCCCTCAAACTGTTCTCCGAAGGTGTGTTCGGGATGTTGCAGCACAGTTGAAATCTTAGAGATGAGCTAGGGGCTGCTGAGATAACAGCGACCAACAGGGAAACATTTGTGAAATACCTCAAGAGAACTAAAGGAGTGTTCTAAAAGGTGTCATGGCAGACAACCCAGCTGAAATGCTTCTGCAGAAACGTATGCAACATGGGCAACAGTGGGAGTTGGGAGCTGCCATGCTGTTGGAAAGCTATGATCCAGTTCACATTACTGAAACTTGGTGGGGTGAATCCCATGACTGGGACTTAAACCACTCAGGCACCTGTTGCAGAAGTAGCACGTTGAGCTGTAGTCAACCCAGGAGACTCCTGGAATACATCAAGGAGAGCTTCTTAGGCTAGGTAATAGACAGCCGTGCCTGAGGGGATGTAATACCTGACCTAATGGTCATCAATGCAAGCTCACCAGTGACATCAAAACTGGAGGCAGTCTGAGCTATAGTGATCGTGCATGGGTGGAGTTCACAGCCCTGAGCGATATGGATCAGATGAAGATTAAAGTCGGGACTCTGACTTTTCAGAAAGCAGACTTGCAGTTGTTTAAGCATTTAGTCACTAGGACCCCCTGGGAAACTACCATCAGGGAAAAGAGGGCAAAGCAAAGCTGACGGATCTTTAAGGATGCTTTCCATAGAATGCAAGAGCTTTCAATCTCCAGGTGTAAGAAATCAGGCAAAGAAGGCTGAGTCAAGACTTGCTGGTCAACCTAAAGGGCAAGAAGGAAAAGTGGAAGTGGTGGAAGCAGGGCTGGATATCCTGGGAAGAATGTAGGGACACTGCTTGGTTGTGTAGGGATGTGATCAGGAAGGACGAGGTGTGGCTTGAGCTGAACTTGGCAAAGGATGCAAAAATAACAAGGAAGGCTTCTACAGGTATGTCATCCAGAAAGGGAAGGTCAAAGAAAGCATACCTACTTCTTGATGAGCAAGAAGTTAATAAAAGATGATAAGAAGGCTGCGTGACTTGCCTTAGTTGTCATTGTCAGCTTTCTCCTAACACATCTCAAGTTGATGGACCACAACATGAGGACTGGAGTTCAGAAGAGCAGATTTCAATCTCTTCAGGGACCTTCTTGTCAGGGTGCCATGAGATAAAACTCTGGAAGGAAGGGTGGCCCAGGAAAGCTGTTCAGTGTTCAAGGATCACCTCCTTCAGGCCCAGGAGCAATGCATCCCAAAAAAGAGGAAGGCAGGTAAAAATGCCAGGAGGCCACACTTAGATGCTGTAGTGGTTTGAGACTAATTGGAATATTTTACTGAGAGAAATTAAATCCCTAGCTGTGAGAAGAAAAGAAAAAAACAATAGTACCTTTTATGACCTGTTCTGCTGAGAAACGCAACCAGTCAGAGTATAGATAAGACACTCACTTCTCAGCTCACACTTCTGGCTGTTTCTTCTTTCTGGTGGTCTGTGTGGCTCTCTCCTTTTTCCTCTAACCTCCTTATCTTTTTGATGTCTCACCTCAAATCTCTCCACATCTATCACATGAGATATATGTGGGTTGATCTGGTTATTTGTGAAGAGAGAGAAAGAGAGAAGGAGAAGGTGGTTTGGGTTGGGAGCCTTCCTGAGGACTGATTTCTGGGAGGGGTATTGTGTTTGTGTATTACTTTTAACTTGTATATAACTGTATATATATGCTTGTATATTTTGCCAAGCTGTAAATATAGCTTCATTCCTTAAGTTTCAGCTGGCTGAGTCTAGTCTGGGTGATTTTCTTAAGTGTGGGGGGTGGATAACACAGAAACCATCACATCTTTAATTTGGAGATTCAACGTGGGGCTAATTCAATGATTGATTGCTAATTAAGTCTGGAAGTCAAGATGAAGCTTATGTAGTTAATTAGTAGTATTTTATATCTATTTGGGATGTGATTCTTCTACCATTGGTTGACAGCAAAAATATATTCATTGATTTTTTTATATGATATGGAGAAAGCTTAAACAGATGTTCCTGGAATTCAGAATTTATATTCTTAGTTGAGTTTGCTTTAATATTACTGAAATTATTACCAACTCTGCTTTTAATAAGTCAGGAAATATTACAGCTCCTCTTTCTCCTCCCACAGCTTTAACGTGTGTTGTCTGGCCTAAAACAGCTCCCAGATCCCTGTAGGGAGTTCTACACATGTACCACAGTAGTATATTTGTATCATGTATATGAATATGACCCTAATAATTCTGGTTTTAGCACTAATGGTAGCATTGTGTATAAAAAATAAAAATTTGGCTGCTTTAAGAAAACAAAAAAGGAAAATTTCTAAAAGTTCACAAGCTCCTGATACAGAGAGAAAACAATCCCTTTTGTGTTCTCAAAACAGTTTTTTGTTCAGTGGGAGAAAAAGGGGACACAGCTACTGCAGATTCTGGGAATTGGCCAAGAGTACATTATATACCAATAACATGGCAGATGGCCAAAGAGCTTCTTCTCCTCAAGCTCTCCAGGTTTCAGCTGTTTTTAATTATGCATCTAGTTCAAATCCTCAATGAGCAGCTTCTAACCCTAAAACAGATTTAAACTCACAGGCATCAGGCCAGACCCTCAGAGATTCAGACCTGCTAGAAGGCACTTCTACCACCTTTCTTCTTCCCACAAAGGCACAAGCTAAGATCAAACATTTGACAAACAGTGATTCAAGAGAGGATTTAGGAGAGGGGGCCTCTGGTACACAAGAGGAAGAAGAGGAGAAATACAGCCTTAGAGACTTAGCCAATATAATCAGGTATCAATATTCTGACGAGAAAAGCTATGTGAGATTGGCTGCCAAGAAAGAGGATGGCTCTGAGGAGTTTAAATGCCCTCTTAGGAAAGTTCTGTTTTTAGGCCCGGGACAACCAGAGGAAGAGCAGGAGGATGATATCGAGGATTCCAGTGATCCCTTCAAAGAGATCAGGGAAGTTAGAACATTCAAGGGAGTCAGGAGAGCCAATCTTAAACTGGCTGGTGAGATACCGTACTATTGGTGCAAATACCCTACAGGTAGGAGACAAGTCTGCCAAGCAGCTAGGGCTACTCACAAAGGAGAGTGGAGTGGACCTAACAAGTCTTCTTGGGAAGATTAGCTTGTGGACACGCCTCCTGCTGGTGTGATCTCGTGATTGTCAGATATCCTTCCTGAGATGATTTTCCATGGGCAGCTAAGAAGTGGAACACAATTAAGCAGGGAATTAAGCTTCTGAAGGAGTTTGCTGTGAGGAAGTGCTCTATTGAGATCATGGTACCCGTGAAGCTTATTATGCTTGCTTCTTTAACCTATGCTAACATCTTGGCTAGCAGGTTTCTATGAAGGCGTGATAACGGAAGGCCTCTCATTGTTGGTGAATTCACTGACCAGCTGAGGCAGATATAGGACAGCTTGTCACACTCAGCCCTAGTCTCTGCTTGGAGACTAGTGACAAGTGGTGTCACTCAGGGTTCAGTGCTGGGACCAGTGCTGTTGAACATCTTTGTCAATGATATGGACAGAAGAATTGAGTGCACCCTCAGCAAGTCTGCAGGTGACACCAAGCTGTGCAGCGCAGTCGACTTGCTAGAGAGAAGGGATGCCATCCAGATGGACCTGGACAGGCTGCAGAGGTGAGCCCAACCTCATGAAATTCAACAAAGCCCAGTGTAAGGTCCTGCACCTTGGTCAGCACAGTCCTAAGTCAGCACAATCTCTCTGCTGGAGAGCAGCCCTGAGAAAAATGACATGGTGATCTGGGATGATGAAAAGCTCAACGTGAGCTGGCAGTGTCTGCACACAGCCCACACAGCAGCTGTGTCCTGGGATGCATCAAGAGAAGCATGGCCAGCAGGGCAAGGGAGGTGATTCTCCCCCTTTATTCTGCTCTCATCGGAGCCCACCTGGAGTACTGTGTACAGGAAGGACATCAAACTGTTGGAGTGAGTCCAGAGGAGAGCCACAAAAATGAACAGAGGACTGGAGCACCTCTGCTATGAGGACAGGCTATGAGAGTTGGGGCTTTTCAGCTTGGAGAAGAGAATGTAGCCAAGAAAGCCAATGGCATCCTGGCCTGGATGAGGAACAGTGTGGCCAGTAGGACAAGGGAGGTTATTCTTCCCTGCCCTGTACTCAACACTGGTCAGGCCACACCTTGAGTACTGTGTCCAGTTCTGAGCTCCTCAATTCAAGAGAGATGTTGAGGTGCTGGAACGTGTCCAGAGAAGGGCGATGAAGCTGGTGAAGGGCCTGGAACACAAGCCCTATGAGGAGAGGCTGAGGGAGCTGGGGTTGTTTAGCCTGGAGAAGAGGAGGCTCAGGGCAGACCTCATTGCTGTCTGTAACTACCTGAAGGGAGATTGCAGCCAGGTGGGGGTTGGTCTCTTCTCCCAGGCAATGAGCAACAGAACAAGGGGACATAGTCTCAAGTTGTGCCTGGGGAGGTACAGGCTGGATGTTAGGAGGAAGTTCTTGACAGCGAGAGTGATTTGCCGTTGGAATGGGCTGCCCAGGGAGATGGTGGAGTCACCATCCCTGGAGGTGTCCAAGAAAAGCCTGGATGGGGCATTTAGTGCCATGGTCTAGGTGACTGGATAGGGCTGGGTGATAGGTTGGGTTGGATGATCTTGGAGGTCTCTTCCAACCTGGTTGATTCTATGATTCTATGAAGACTTTGAGGAGACCTTATAGTAGCCTTTCAGTATTGGAAGGGAGCCTACAGGAAGGCTGTAGAAGGACTATTTACAAAGTCTTGTTACGACAGGACAAGGGGTAACTGGTTTAAACTGGAAGAGGGGAAATTCAAAATTGATGTTAGGAAGAAGTTCTTTATGGTGAGGGTGGTGAGACACTGGAGCAAGTTATTCAGGAAGGTCCCTTCCTGAAGGTCTTCAAGGCCAGGTTTGATGAGGCCTTGAGTGACCTGTTTTAGTGGGAGGTGTCCCTGCCTATGGTGGGGGATTGGAACTGGATGATCTTTGAGGTTCTTTCCAGATGAAACTATTCAATGAGGACAAAGGGGAAGAGTCCCTCCTACTGTAAAGAAATACTAGATTTGGGACCACCTGAGGAACCTGAATATACATAAATGTATGGGACCTGATAAGATCCATCCCAGAGTTGACTGATGTAGTTGCCAAGCTACCCTCCATGATATTGAGAAGTCCTGGCAATTGAGTGAAGTGTGTGGTTACTGGAGAAATGGAATGTTGCACCCATTTTTAATGAGAGTGGAAAGGAGCACCCTGGAGCACTTGTCAGCCTCACTTCTGTACTTGGGAAGAACATGGAACAGATCTTCCTAAAAGCCCTGATAAACACATGGTGAACAGAGAGGTTATTTGAAATAGGCTTTACCAGGACCAGGTCCTGCTTAGCTAATTTAGTGGCTTTCTGTGATGGACTGGCTGCCTCAGTGGATGGGAATGGCACCTGCTTGGACTTTGAAATGGTCCCTGACAATATCCTACTCTAAATTGGAGAGATATGGATTTAATAGGTGGATGGTCTGGTGGATAAGGAATTAGTTGAATGGTTACATCTAAAGGGTAGTGGTCAGTGGCTTGATACCCAGGTGGAAATCACTGACAATTGGTGTCCCGCAAAGGTTTGTACTGACACCAGCGCTTTTTAATGTCTTCAAGGGAGGAGATTTTACCTATTGTGGCGAGTCTTTGCTTGATGTGCTGTATTCAGCTCTGGAACCCTTAGCACAGAAAACAATGAAGCAGGTCCAAAGCAGGGCTACAGAAATAGCTGAGGTGTGGAACACATGTCCTGTTAATACAAGGCTGAGAGAGTTGAGGTTGTTCAACCTGAAGAATAGAAGGCTGTAGAGACACCTGCTATGGATTTTCTATACTTACAACGGGTCTATACGAAAGGTGGGAACAGTCTTCTTAGGAAGTCCTGTGACAGTTGGACAAGGGGCAGTGTTTTTTTAAATATAAGAATGGAGATTTAGACTAGAATGGTGTCACATCCAGCTGGTGGCCAGTCACTAGTGGTGTCCCTCAGGGATCAGTGCTGGGCCCCATCCTCTTTAACATCTTCATAGATGATCTGGATGAGGGCATCAAGTCAGTCATCAGCAAGTTTGCAGATGACACTAAGCTGGGGGCAGATGTGACTGAGTTGGAGGGCAGAAGGGCTCTGCAGCGGGACCTTGACCACCTGGACAGATGGGCAGAGTCCAATGGGATGGCATTCAATGGCTCCAAGTGCAGGGTGCTGCACTTTGGCCACAACAACCCCATGCAGAGATACAGGCTGGGGTCGGAGTGGCTGGAGAGCAGCCAGACAGAGAGGGATCTGGGGGTGCTGATTGATACCCGCCTGAACATGAGCCAGCAGTGTGCCCAGGTGGCCAAGAGAGCCAATGGCATCCTGGCCTGCATCAGGAATGGTGTGGCCAGCAGGAGCAGGGAGGTCATTCTGCCCCTGTACTCTGCACTGGTTAGACCACACCTTGAGTACTGTGTTCAGTTCTGGGCCCCCCAGTTTAGAAGGGACATTGAGATGCTTGAGCGTGTCCAGAGAAGGGCGACGAGGCTGGTGAGAGGCCTCGAGCACAGCCCTACGAGGAAAGGCTGAGGGAGCTGGGATTGTTTAGCCTGGAGAAGAGGAGGCTCAGGGGTGACCTTATTGCTGTCTACAACTACCTGAAGGGTGGTTGTAGCCAGGAGGAGGTTGCTCTCTTCTCTCAGGTGGCCAGCGCCAGAACGAGAGGGCACAGCCTCAGGCTGGGCCGGGGGAAGTTTAGGCTCGAGGTGAGGAGAAAATTCTTCAGTGAGAGAGTCATTGGCCACTGGAATGGGCTGCCCAGGGAGGTGGTGGAGTCGCCATCCCTGGAACTGTTCAAGGCAAGGTGGGACGTGGCACTTGGTGCCATGGTCTAGCCTTGAGCTCTGTGGTAAAGGGTTGGACTTGATGATCTGTGAGGTCTCTTCCAACCTTGGTGATACTGTGATACTGTGACTAGGTACAAGAAATAATTTTTTATGGTGAAGGCAGTGAAACATTGGCCTGGTACATGCTCCATGGCTGGTAATATTCTGAGTTAAGTTGGGTGGGGCTCTGACAACTTGATCTAGGTAAACATGTCCTGTCCCACTGCAGGGGGTTGGATCAGATTATCTTTAAAGGTCCCTTCCAGCATAAAACGTTATGTGATTCTGTGATAACTGGTGTGTGGCCGCTCTGCCACAATGCCCTGG
>WAAF01000043.1:1331-48849 GCA_013400475.1 Tricholaema leucomelas
CACCCAGCCTGTATCTGTGCCTGGGATTGCACCGACCCAGGTGCAGGACCTTACACTTGGCCTTGTTAAACGTCATGAGGTTGGCCTGGGCCCACCTCTCCAGCCTGTCCAGGTCCCTCTGGATGGCATCCCTGCCCTCCAGCAAGTCAATTGTGCCACAGAGCTTGGTGTGAAGCCTCCAACTTCTCCCTGCTGTTGACTCAGGTTATTGAATAGATTTATGGCCAAGGGAATTACTTTCCTGAGTACATAAAGACACAGATTTCTTATGTGGATGTGATATTTTATGCTATCTGGTGTCCAGATGTTTACAAATGTGCAGCTTGTGATTTCCCCACAGATATGGAAGAATAGAAAAGCCTGGAAACTAGTCAGCAAGGAAACGTCAAGAAGCTGTGCAATGCTCTACCTGTGAGTTGAAGCAGGTAGCTTCTGTTTTGATGTGCTATTGAAAATATTTCACAATGAGCCTCCAGGGATCTATTTTTTCAAGGCACTGAATTTGTTTGAAAAATGAAGGAGTGTGTTGTGTACCCGATAACAGAACTTCTTTCTCTGTCTTGCACTCTAATGAGATGTGGTGTTTTATTATCAAAACTCAGGATCTTTGATATAGATAAGGTTTGTTCATACTGGCTGATTTATGTTTTGTACTCCATGGTTTGTTGGTGCTACCGAAAAGTTAGCAAAGGTATACCTCATCTGTGAATATCAATTCTCCAATAGCAAGATTCAGTACTGCTTCATTAACTGTTTTAGCAAGTCTTACCTTTCCATTGTGTCAGTCTTGAGAGCCGAAAGTGTTACATACTTTAAGGTTATGGAGTAATTCTAAGGGATTTGGAGAAAAACTGTAGGCCTTCCAAGTGGGAGCAGTTTCTCCAGTGAGTCCATATTCTTCTAGACATTGTTCCTAAAATATGCTTTCATTTTAATTTGGGGACTTCATTCTAAATTAAGAAAACATTTTAAAGGAATGACAGATGGAAAACTTCTCACATGATTTTTTTTTTCCCTGGGGCAAAGCAAGCTGCTTTCTAAATCACCATGTTCCAGAGAGGAAAGAAGTGAAAATAAATTTCTGCATTTGACTCTGTCCTGAAGCTTGGAATTGTAATGCATCCTTACAGGATTACTGAGCAGACACCATGTTAATGTGAGGTTCTTTTTATAAATCTAGACAGTGGTATGCCAACATATATTCCCCAATGGTATCTGTAATGTGAACCAGTAGGCATTTAGATTCGGAATGCTATGTAGAAGAATTAGTTTCCAAAAGTCAGTCCTCAGTAATTGGTTTAATAGTTAATAATAACTAGCTACTGTGGTGAATAGAGACGCTATTACCCCCATTAGAATGTCTGTAGGTGTGAATATTGTTAGTTTGCAACCACAGCCAAGAGAAGATGTTAACAACCTCTTTTTTTTTTAGCAGAAGGCAATAAGCAAGAAGTTTGTGCGTGTGTAGGAACAGGGGAATCACAGTATCACAGTATTACCAAGGTTGGAAGAGACCTCACAGATCATCAAGTCCAACCCTTCACCACAGAGCTCAAGGCTAGACCATGGCACCAAGTGCCACGTCCAATCCTGCTTTGAACAGCTCCAGGGACGGCAACTCCACCACCTCCCTGGGCAGCCCATTCCAGTGTCCAATGACTCTCTCAGTGAAGAACTTTCTCCTCACCTCAAGCCTAAACTTCCCCCGGCGCAGCCTGAGGCTGTGTGCTCTCATTCTGGCGCTGGCCACCTGAGAGAAGAGAGCAACCTCCCCCTGGCCACAACCACCCCTCAGGTAGTTGTAGACAGCAATAAGGTCTCCCCTGAGCCTCCTCTTCTCCAGGCTAAACAATCCCAGCTCCCTCAGCCTCTCCTCGTAGGGCTGTGCTCGAGGCCTCTCACCAGCCTCGTCGCCCTTCTCTGGACACGCTCAAGCATCTCAATGTCCCTTCTAAACTGGGGGGCCCAGAACTGAACACAGTACTCAAGGTGTGGTCTAACCAGTGCAGAGTACAGGGGCAGAATGACCTCCCTGCTCCTGCTGGCCACACCATTCCTGATGCAGGCCAGGATGCCATTGGCTCTCTTGGCCACCTGGGCACACTGCTGGCTCATGTTCAGGCGGGTATCAATCAGCACCCCCAGATCCCTCTCTGTCTGGCTGCTCTCCAGCCACTCCGACCCCAGCCTGTATCTCTGCATGGGGTTGTTGTGGCCAAAGTGCAGCCCCTGGCACTTGGAGCCATTGAATGCCATCCCCTTGGACTCTGCCCATCTGTCCAGGCGGTCAAGGTCCCGCTGCAGAGCCCTTCTGCCCTCCAACTCAGTCACATCTGCCCCCAGCTTAGTGTCATCTGCAAACTTGCTGATGACTGACTCGATGCCCTCATCCAGATCATCTATGAAGATGTTAAAGAGGATGGGGCCCAGCACTGATCCCTGAGGGACACCACTAGTGACTGGCCGCCAGCTGGATGTGGCACCATTCACCACCACTCTCTGGAATGGTCTGTTACAAAGGGATGAGTTGCTCGAGACTAAACATACAGAGTGTAAATCTTGGGCATGGAATGTGGCGGTCAGTCAGACCTCAGAGGGAAAGATAAGTAGGATCCTGCGGTCAGGCCTGCTCAGATAGTTGCGTGGCAACATATATCAAAGGAGCAGGAGAATAACGGGGAAAGGAGAAAAACAGCACCTTTCACCTGTACAGAGCATGTCAGCCAATCATATAGTAGCTACTAATGCGTATACTTTCTTACTGTAACTTTAACCAATCAGCGATAGATATGTTAGCCTTCTGAGAGGACATGTGCCTGTGTATTTTGCTAATAAAGTGGGACATTTTGGCTTGTATCAAGTCGTTGCCCTGTCCCTTCATCGCGGCATGCATGTTGGACTATTTTACTAGATAGACTTTTTTGTTGTCATAGGAAGTGATACAGTTGTTGGGTTTTTTTTTTGAGTAGCCAAATATCACATTTGTGACATTATTGCACAATAAATGCATTAAATGAAGTCCAGCAAGAAATGTTGAGCTTGAGAAACAGTGAAAAATAATGCAGGATTCAAGTTCATACAGAAACTAGACTAGACATCCACTTTTTTGTGTGTGTGTAAAAACATAATTAATTAAAATACTCAGTAATCTAAAATCATTGAAAGAAAACAGAATAAGGCTAAGGGCTGCCTAGAGCGGGATTTAGCTGCAGTGTTCTTACATATTAATAAGGAATACACGTACTTAAATTACTTACAAGTGCATTGATTGCTTGTTTTGCTGACTCATGACCTTAGTGAAAATACTAGTGTGCAGAGATTTCAAAAACACTATTTCAAGGAGTACAGATATTTGGCTTCACAGGATTTGTCCTTATTTCTTTAAATGCCATGAATTTTTTTCACCAGTGTTGAAGGTAGTATCTGGTTTTTTGTTTGTTTTATTTTGTTTTGTCCATTTTTTTTCCTTTTGAATCATTATTGTGTATGCACTTGTCTATATCTTATGTTCAATTTCTTCTAACTCTTGGTGAATTCTCTTGCTATTCTCAAGGTTTCTTTCAATTTCTATCTTTGTGCTGAAGTCTTGATGTGTTAAAAATCAGCCTCCTCTCCTGATGTGTTAAAATCAGCCTCCTGATGTGTTAAAATCAATCTCAGTTTATGTTTAAGATCTTGTAACATACTAATTCCCTGCTTTACTCATCAAATTATGTGTACTCCCATAAAGAGCATTTAATTGAATACAAGAAGACTCACCAAAAAAAACCAAAACAAAACAGTCAACTTGTAGCATACTAATTCCCTGCTTTACTCCTCAAATTAGGTGTACTCCCATAAAGAGCATTTAATTGAATACAGACTCACCAACAAAAAAAACCAACAAAACAAAACAATCAACTTGTAGCATACTAATTCCCTGCTTTACTCCTCAAATTAGGTGTACTCCCATAAAGAGCATTTAATTGAATACAAGAAGACTCACCAAAACAAAACAAAACAAAACAATCCCAATTTGAATTCCCTTCCCAAAACCTCCAAAAAAACCAACCCCACTCTCCCTGAGAAAACCCCCAGATACCCCCTGCCCCGGGAAAGATTTGGAAGTCTGCTAAGTGTTAAAACAAGCATAGAATTCTCTTATTCTCTTCTTGAACTTTGAAGAAAGTTAAGCTTGTACTTCAGTATTTACAGAATTGCAATGAATGTATTTAGTTGTTTAGAATCTCTATTGAAGTTGTGATCTGAAAAGAAACGTGATTAATACAGAGGATATCAGCACTCCAGTGCAAGATGTTGATGCTCAGGAAGCAATATTCTTTTCAGAATTTAATTTTCTAGTGTGTTATAACTCACTTGCTTCCCTCACTTATATGTGGTCTTTTTTTTATGCCAACATTGTAGTCTGTGGCATACAGTCTTAAATATCTGACTAATATAAAGACATTACTAGATACAGATCTCTGGATAACATCAAGCAAAATGAAAACAAACCTAATATCTCTGCTTTCCCCTCAATATTGGTTAATTTCATATACTGATAATATTAGTAGAATAAAAACATCACCTCAAATGTAGCTTCATCTTTGTCTGCCTGCAGCTTAAACGCCATTTAATTTCTGTTGTGCTAGCAGGTTGCCTTTGCAGAGAGGTTTTAGTTTTGTTATTTGTCTCAATTTGCTGAAGTAGCTGAGTGTGGCCCAAATGGAAAAATAAATCACAAGGAAAGCTTATTAGGAGATGTTTATATTGTTGAATTAGAAAGCAGTAGTCAGTATTTGTTAGGCTAGATAAACTGCATATTGCTATCTTTGGGGGAGACTAAAACACAAATAAAATCTTTATCTTGGACACTGAAGTTTTTCCCCAAAGGTTAAGCTGGTACAGCAGTTACTTCTTTAATTATTTATGGATGAGACATGTGAAATGCCTGCCAAAGTTAGCAGAGAGAAAATAATGGCTTGTATTAAACATTTGACCTTGAAAGCAGCTCTGATTGAAAATAATTACCTCAACTTCTAAAAACCTTTATTTCTTGTTCTTGTGGCAATGTCCTTCTTAAGATATAATAAATTGCCCAATCACCTTAGCATCAGATTAACTTGACTCAAGTGTTTATTTCACACTAAGCTTCTGCATTACTGATGTACTGTGTAAAAGTGATATTAATTATTCGTAGGGTTCTTTAAGAGAAAGAAATTGGAAAAAAAAGTACCCAGATTTCTTTGATGGCATAGCTTTCCATTGACTTTGCCCTCAATGTTCTGTTGAGGTCAGATATCATTTCAACATATCAAAGTCTTAAAAACTAACTCTGAGTTTTCAGATGACCTCTACAATGTTTTGATACCGAACAGGTGCAAATGAATTCTCTCAGACCCCTTTATTATGCCTACCTGTGTTGTCAGAGTAGTTTACATTAACATCTGGAAAATGGATATGGGATATGGTCTTGTTAATTATAATTAGCTGTCAGTCTTTTCAATGAGAGGTATTTTGGTCATTAAGTGAATAAAATTGTCTCATAAATATTCCTTTATAAAAGAGTTATTTAAAAATTAATTTAAAAATCATTGCTTTCAAGTGTATTAATGCCCCCATGCCCACCATGCTCAATTTATGTTATGTTTTGGCAAACATTTTGCCTCAAGGATACCAGATGTAGCTTTGTAAGGTCCTTTGATTAATGTCTGTCTTGTAACATCACTGGTTGCTTTGGGCAAACTGTTCTATAAAAGGAAACCTTGCTGACATGGAAAAGAAAATTGCAACTCTGGTGTGCCGTGAGATTTTAATTACAATAAACAACAATGAAACAGATTATTACAGCAGTGCAATTATTACTCTAAAGTTGACATTGTGTCAACATCTTACTTTCATTGGCTCTGCAATCAGTCTGTAGAAGTTGCCTTGAGCTGAAATAGAAACTATTTTTAAAGTCAACAACATCACATTTAGAAGAAATTAATTCAGTTGAAATATTTTCAGAGCTTTACTTTTATTTCTTACTTTTTGGTAAAAAAAAAATCATCAAAACTGTTTTGTTGCTGTCTCATTCATAGCATGTTGCTCCTACACAGTAAGCTTCCCTCTGACTGTGTACTATTGGCTTTCTGTGTTGTATGTTCCAAATATGACAATGTGTAAAAATATTTTTAAACTCTTCTAAACTGGTCTAAGTGTTTTGTAGTCTATATCTGCCCTGTCTTTTTGGGTCAGAGATAGCTAACAGAGACTGAATCTCTCAGTATGGAGAAATCACATCCACATCATACTGTTTTAAATAGCAGTGATAATAACAAGAGGGTTTTCTGGAGATTACAGCTGGAGACGTGGTTGCTAAATGTGGTCAAGAAGACAGTTTTTTGGACCTTTCTTTCCTCTGTCTATCCACTTCTTGCTTTGAAAAAGGAGAACTCAAAATATAATTGATGGAGAGATTTGAGCATTTCTAAACGAAAAAGGAAACTTCAGTAGGACTTGAACTAAATGTCTTTGAATACAGACACATTTTCCATTCTCCTTCACAGCACTTTGAGGTAATTGAGCAAATTTTATAGGGCTGGAATCAGTCACTAGAGAGCTCTCTGTACTACTCTCTGAAAGCTAAGGAGGCACAATGAGAGTTTTGAGGGGAAAAAAAATCCAAACAACAAAAAACAAACTCATATCTGGGGACGAGTTTAGGTTTGAAATACCTTAGCTTTTGAGCTTACACTGAATATGTCGACTGATTCTGAACCTCTGCAGCTCAGATGAAATCAGCCTTTGGCAAAATGGCAAAGAAAATGAAAAGATTTGCAAAGCTTTGACTGTGAACTGCATCAGTTGCTGTAAGAAAAAACTACTTAAAAGAGAGGGAAATGCAGCAGATTTCCAAACCTTTCATAGAAAATGGTTATTTGAAGGATTTGAGAGGTTTGGGGACATTCCATCCTAGCAACTGAAAACAATTCAAGCCAAAGTCTGCTTCTCTGTGACACTTAGGAGAGGGGTCACAGACCTTGTCAAAACTGAGTTTCTTACATTTTATCATCTCTAGTGGATGGACCCAGAACAATTCATAATAATGAGAAAAGTCACCTAAGCCTGGCCTTTAATGCATTAACAGTATTACAGCTGCCTAACAGCTGAGATAGAGTAAAATGTTTTTTGGTGCTTTGGGTATGTTTTAAAGTTAATCTGAAGGAAGCCTATTAAAACTGGTGTTTGTATACATGACAGAACAGCAGCCACTGTAATCACAGGCAAGAAAAAAAATGTACAGACCTCTACTCATATTTCCAATGGTTATGCAATGCTCTGTGAAATACCCACCTACAGGCCTTCATTCAGCACCTTGCTGCTTTGCTTCCTTTTATGGTATACTGATAATGCTCTGCTAGATGAAATGCTCCACTAATTGAGATGTGCATGCCTGACTGGTTGTCAGAAGGGAAAAAGTTACTCAGAGTAACAGTAATTCCTTCATGCACTCTGTCTATATTTATGTTGTATGGATAATCTAATATCCATCCCTGCTGTGTATGGTCTAGTTGACTGGATAGGGCTGGGTGCTAGGTTGGACTGGACAATCTTGGAGGTCTCTTCCAACCTGGTTGATTCTATGATTCTGTGATTCTATGATTCCATGTCTGAGGTCAGTGACAAACTAGGATGTAGTTACTGTGAGCCCCTGTAAGCCTTTCCCTACAAATACAGAGCTGTGGAGGGTGTGTGCACAGAAAATTAATTCAAACCTCAAAGCTTTAAGCTCTCTCCCACGATTTATGTGTGCATTAGCATTGGAATGTGTGTATCAACAATAAATCTTCAAAAGCTCTCATTAGTGCAAGGTAAGTAAATTTTTGCTAGGTTTTTGTTATATATATATATAATTCTATATCTGTGATTCTGTGATTACATGTAGTTAGGTTGACTATTATGCAATTGTAAACATGGAGCCTGACATACTTCTATCTGTGCATACAGCTAGATACGTGGACATCTAGAGCTCTCTCTATATCACTCATTTATTTGGGGTATAACAGATTCTTGCAAAACTGATTTTTTTTTTTTCTTTAAATGAATATTGTCAAAGCTCATTAAAACCATGATCAGCAATCTGACTCTGTTGTACCTGGGTTTTGAATATTGATATAAGTAAGGAGTTATCATAATGAAGGTTTGGTGTGATGGAGGAAAAAAAAAAAAAAACAAACAACAAAAAATTAAAGAAAATATTCTCAAAAATTTACATTTTCCATTCCAAGAGCAGTGTCTAAAATTAGAATAATTAAACCCAGAAATGTTGAATCTGTTTTCAATTTTATTAGATTACTGGATTACTAAAGGGCTGTTATTGTGCTGTTTATTATTGTAGGAATATTTCTTGTTGAATTTTTTTCTTGGAAGTGGTTAATTTATTAAGTGCTTTCTGGCTAAGTTATGGGTTGAAAAAAAAGTCAAAAGTGAACGCCACTCTACAATTCACTTCTGCACACATGGTTTGTCTGCATGTACTGTCATCATTCTTTCATATCTGCTATTTTTCACTCATGATGGAGAAAGTGATGTTTTAATTTCCACATCATTTCATTGTAGAACTATTACGGTTACTGAAGGAATCTCAGCAATCCATTTAATTTAATCAAAACCCAGAGAAAAACAATTACAGTTCTATAGTAAGTCATAATTTTCTCTTCTGAGATGTTATTTGATGTGGGGAAATCAAGCTTCTCTTTTTCTGTGTATTATGCAACATTACCATGCTGACCTTTGGAACACAATTTCAGAATTTTGACATTAATATTGGAAGGGAATTTTACAACTACAAATCCTTTGAACGTATAGATGATGATTTTTTTTTTTTTCTTACCCAGTGCAGCACATTTTTCCTGCTCATGAAATACTTCTGAATTATTTAGTCTATTTTGTTTTCCTCATGGCAGGGATAAGAATTATTACAGTGATTTGACACTCCATTCTCCCTGTCCATTGTTCCAATAAACTTCATTCTGGCTGCACTTTCTGTTTAAGCTTGCCTATAATTTAATTTTGTAGACTTTGTTCCTGACACTTAAGGACGTACTTAATGACAGTGTTGCTTCTGTTCAGCATCAGTGTTGTGGGTGAAAGTTTAATGTTTGTGTGATGGGTGTGGTTGAACTTGTGTTGTTAAGTTAAAAAACAATTTAACTTCAGGAAGCAAGGAGAGTTTAAAGAAGAAAAAAATGTTTTAACCCATGTTAAAAAGAAAGTAAAAAAGAAAAAGGGCATTTTTGTTTTCTTATCTGCAGTGTACTTTGCAATTTGACATTTACAGTCTTTATATTCTATAGTCCTCGGGCTTTTTAAAAAAGTTTTGAAAATATGACAGTGGATATTGTTATTTCTAGAAAACACAGCACCAAACTTTTCCAAATATTAGTGCCTAATTACATTCAGGAACAATAGGACTGATTTGTTATTGTTTGGTTCCCAATTGCCAGTGCTGACATCTCAGAAAGAAAACAAAACGAGCAAGCTACCCAACATTAATCATGTCATGATGTTATCAGATTTGTGCATGAAGGATATTCTTTCTTCCTCCTATTCATTTTCTGTAATGATCATTACTTCATGTTTCACTGTGTCATGATTGCCTCCCTGCTACCTTTGCAAGCTGATCCAAGCAGCTGGGCTGGGCTGGTTTAGGGGCCAGAGACGATTAACTACAAAGGCCATTCAATGGTCCAAACCATCTATGCTGCTTCTAATCTAGCTTCCTCTGAACGACAGGAAGCATTCATCAACCTCTAGGGTTCTAACTGTTCCCTGATTTCACCTATGTTTTGCCCTAGAAGAAAAAGTCAAAGTATTTTGCTATCCAGAAAGTCTCCTGAAGGGCTTCCAGTTTATGTAAAGCACATTGCACTGAATTTGCTCTGCAAAACAGGGTCACAAGTGGAGGCAGAACAGGACTATTGCTTTGTTTCTTGTAGGAAAACAGTAGGTTTGTAATTAATACAGTGCATAAAAAATATAAATCCAAGTAGCCTCTAAGCTTTACATTGGTTAATTTCCATGTTTGCATGCTTTGAATTATTTTCTGAGGAAAATATTACACGTGGCATTTTCTCTCAAGTGTTAAGCTTGAACAAGTAATGAAACATGCCAGCATAGGCTTTGTGGATTTCAACTCTAAAAACTCATTATCACATAGAAGATGATGACAGAAAACACTAAAAGAGCATCTGGAATCAGTTTTATAGTTTGTTGTGTTTATATGTTATGATACAAACATATTGAAACAGGAAAAGCAAGAATAATTCCTGGAAGATTTTTCCAGTCCTCTCAAGAATAGTAGTACTTCTTAATAAATAAATGACTACCTAAATGACTACAGCTTTCATTCCCAGTGTATCTTTGCATATTGACATTACAATCTCAAGTTAAGATATTGAAACATGACCATTTTGGTAATTAAGGGCAAGCTTTAGCACATATGATATCCTTTCATGAGCAACTTTCTAATGACAACTAATTATGAGGAACTTTCTAATGACAACTTTCTAATGAGCAACTTTCTAATGACACTGGACTGGGACCAGTGCTGTTTAACATCTTTGTCAGTGATATGGACAGAGGAATTGAGTGCACCCTCAGCAAGTTTGCAGATGACACCAAGCTGTGTGGCGCAGCTGACTTGCTGGAGGGCAGGGATGCCATCCAGAGGGACCTGGACAGGCTGGACAGGTGAGCCCAGGCCAACCTCATGACATTTAACAAGGCCAAGTGTAAGGTTCTGCAGGTGGGTCGGTGTAATCCCAGGCACAGATACAGGCTGGGTGGTGAATGGCTGAGAGCAGCCCTGAGGAAAAGGACCTGGGGGTCTGGGTCGACGAGAAGCTCATCATGAACCGGCAGTGTGCACATGCAGCCCAGACAGCAACCCTGTGCTGGGCTGCATCAAGAGAAGTGTGGCCAGCAGGGCAAGGGAGGTGATTCTCCCCCTTTACTCTGCTCTCGTCAGACCCCACCTGGAGTACTGTGTGCAGTTCTGGAGCCCCCAACACAAGAAGGACATGGAACTGCTGGAGCGGGTCCAGAGGAGAGCCACGAAGATGATCAGAGGGCTGGAGCACCTCTGCTATGAGGACAGGCTGAGAGAGTTGGGGCTCTTCAGCCTGGAGAAGAGAAGGCTTCGAGGAGACCTTATAGTGGCTTTCCAGTATCTGAAGGGAGCCTACAGGAAAGCTGGGGAGGGACTATTTACACGGTCTAGTAATGTTAGGACGAGGGGGAATGGGTTTAAGCTGGAAGAGGGGAGATTTAGACTGGATGTTAGGAGGAAGTTCTTTACAGTGAGGGTGGTAAGGCACTGGAACGGGTTGCCCAGGGAGGTTGTGGATGCTTCCTCCCTGGAGGCGTTTAAAGCCAGGCTGGATGAGGCCTTGAGCAGCCTGCTCTAGTGGGAGGTGTCCCTGCCTATGGCGGGGGGTTGGAGCTGGATGATCCTTGAGGTCCCTTCCAACCTAAACCATTCTATGATTCTATGACAACAAATCCACTGCTGAAACTGTTAATTATATATTAATGTACTGAATTTTCTTCAGATTTTTTTTCTTATCGCCATTATGCTAAACTTACCGAAAATTAATCTAAGTGGATATTAACCTTTTCAATTTGTTGCTTTAGGGTGACCACATAAATGCACAAGCTTTTCTCTGCCATCCCATTATTACATTGTGTCTCGCTAAAGTAAACATTTATGGAGTAGATTGGTATGACTTCTGACCTGTAGACTCAGAGCTGTATCTGAATTCTGACTGCATCAGGCAATGAGACTAACGATCATACCACTGTCTTGCTGTAAGATCTGTTCCTATAATGATAATTATAATGACAGCCTTATGCTATTACAGTTGAGGTGCTGTCACCAATCCCATTATTGAAACATGAATTTTAAGAGGTTGATAATTCAGCTATCAAATACACATTTAGGTCATAGTAGTGTAATCAAGAGCGAATACAAGGAGGTGAAGGCTAGGTGTTTCTACTGAGTGCTGTTTGAGGTAGTATCCACTTTGCCTAATTTACACATCTTTTTTTCTTAAGCACCTTATGAAGGTCTCCATGAAGTACACGCTTCCATGCATCATGATGCACTGAGGCTCTGCAGGCCTTCAGAGGGTCGTTCTGTTTCCTGTGAAGAATAACCCACCCTCTACCTTTCATAAGACCTACCCTTTCCTACTGGCTTCAGGCCTGGTTGGGCTACAGCTACCTGCAGCACCTTAGAACAGTTTGATTACTTGTATGTTACATTCTGACTATTTAGAGCATTTTGATCTGGAAATGAAATTGTTTATTTCTTATACCTGTATTAGTGGACCTTTTCATGTATTCAAGAGGCAGGATTTATCTTTTCCAGTTTTAGATGTATGAAAATTAGCAACTTAATCTAAGCCAGTCACTTAAACTCCTATAGTCAATGGAAGTCTACTCTATTTTCTCATCGTAGATATCTATTTTCAGATGGGAAAGAATGTTTTCCAAAGGTGTCTATTTCTCTGCAGTAACAAAAGAGATAGTAATAATAGCTAAAAAGGAGTGTACATTTACATTTAGACATCTAACCTATAGACCCATGAATTAGGGGGAAATCACTCATCTCTTGTACTAAGAAGAGGAGGAGGTATAGGGTGGATGTTAGGAGGAAATTCTTCACAGGGAGAGTGATTTGGATTGGAATGGGCTGCCCAGGGAGGTGGTGGAGTCGTTGTCCCTGGAGGTGTTCAAGAAAAGACTGGATGAGGCACTTAGTGCCATGATCTAGCTGACTGCGTAGGGCTGGGTGCTAGGTTGGCCTGGATGATCTTGGAGGTCTCTTCCAACCTGGTTGATTCTATGATTCTACAAAGACTGAGAGTCGTAAGTTTAGGGGTTTTAGTTTTTACTGCTAAAGGACATTAAAACAGTTTCATACATATGTGCAGAAGTTAAATGAAAAATTCTTATGTCAGATAAGAACCAGGGCAATGCCAGCCCAGGTGCAAACATCTCTACGTGAAAGGACAGAAACTTCTTTCAAAGGAGTGACATATTCACGTATACATGCACCAACAGAGACATGTGAATTGATGAATATTTATGGGTAGGCTTGAATAAATAATTTGATATGTTGGCCTGTGCTTTTCCTCTCTAGGATAATAAAACTATATCTCCACTTTTACATGAATTATGAAGTATTTCATAATATGTGAAGGTAATTATGAAACTATTCAAGTCACATCTGAATTTGGGATAGTCCATAATATATTGTTATTACTTTTCATTAATTCTTATTATTACATTATTATTTATTAATTATTTTGTTTACTGCTCATATATTGTTGATAGTAGTTGATAATCATTGTTATTTGATTATTTGATTGCAATCTTTAAAGGAGTTCTATTAGCTGTAGAGGTTGCAGTTAAGTGTGTTGTACAAATGCTTGACAGCACACTCAAAAGGCACTGGCCACGAGGGCTTTGCATTCTCTCTTTTATTCCTCTCTCAGGAGATTGAAGTGACTGTTTTAATGTTAGAAGAGGTATTTTAGTTTATTCTGTTTTTCACTACATAGCGTGCCACTGCCTAGCAGCTTTGAAATAGTTCTGGAACAAAGTGGTTTTATTTCTTGTGGTCACCCTTCATGACAAACTTATATTCCCAATTTTTTTTAACAGCATGGATACAAAAGGCATTTGCCTTTCTGAATCCTAACCATATGGATATGCACTTCTAGCTAAAAGTGTCTAGTAAATATTGTAAATGGGATAAAGTGATATATCCACGATCACAGTATCACAGTATCACAGTATCACCAAGGTTGGAAGAGACCTCACAGATCATCAAGTCCAACCCTTTACCACAGAGCTCAAGGCTAGACCATGGCACCAAGTGCCACGTCCAACCCTGCCTTGAACAGCTCCAGGGACGGCGACTCCACCACCTCCCTGGGCAGCCCATTCCAGTAGCCAATGACTCTCTCAGTGAAGAATTTTCTCCTCACCTCGAGCCTAAACTTCCCCCGGCGCAGCCTGAGGCTGTGCCCTCTTGTTCTGGCGCTGGCCACATGAGAGAAGAAAGCAACCTCCTCCTGGCTACAACCACCCCTCAGGTAGTTGTAGACAGCAATAAGGTCACCCCTGAGCCTCCTCTTCTCCAGGCTAAACAATCCCAACTCCCTCAGCCTTTCCTCGTAGGGCTTGTGCTCGAGGCCTCTCACTCGATCAGCTGTGTTAGATCCTCTGAAAATAAAGACTTTTATTAGTGGTGTGCATCTTGAATTACAGTTGTCTCAATCCCTGGAAGCACTGGGAATTACTTCTTACAAAAAATAAATAACATTTTGTTTGAACAAAAATTTGAAGTTTTGTTTGAAACAAAAGATTAACTCAAGGAGAATGCTGTAAAAATGCAATGATAATTCTGTGCTTTTAACCAAGGCTATGGTGGGCATAAACTACCTTTTGTTAATTTGTTCTGATTATCTGTAAACGGACGTGGCACTTGGTGCCATGGTCTAGCCTTGAGCTCTGTGGTAAAGGGTTGGACTTGATGATCTGTGAGGTCTCTTCCAACCCTGATGATACTGTGATAAAATGCAAGTTGATTTATAAAAATATGTTACAAATCTGTACACCTTTTTTTTTTTTTTGCAGGAAGACTTCTAAGAAGATGTCATATTTTAGAACAGTTTTTGTGTTTGTGTAACAAAGAGAAACTCTTCTACATCTGATGCAAAATTAATGGATTAGTCAGAATGAAAAAATAATATTCTAGACATATTATTTGAAGATATTAATGCAAGTTTGAACTACTTTTGTGAGCATTTTGAATGTATATATTCATTTGTCCTTGATTGTTAGCTCATGGTGACCTTTATGAAAGCAGTTTTAGTAGTGGAAATTATTATTTTGTGTAAACTAATAGTTCAATAACTTTTTTTCAGCACTCTATCGAACTTGTTTTAGCTATTAACATGCAGAATGATTCATCATTCTATTGTGGTTTCTCTTGTTTAATAGATATAGATATTTTTGACCTTGCTACCACATATTCTTCATTTCCCAGGACTAATGTAATAATGAAAATGTGTGTTTAAAAACTAGCTGCTGATCCTGGTCTTATGTCCCTATCTTTAGACATCTAACTCTGGTCTTTGGAAAGTTGGTTACCCTTGTTTCCAACTTTGGTGAAGAGAGAAAAACAAAAAGGTCCAAAGCACAATTTATACTGTAACTGTTCTGTCAGAAACTGTGAAAAACAAATTGTCCTAATATCTCAAAATTACTAGAAAAATGTGTTTTTGAACTAAGCTTCTGAGAAATGTGAGGTGGACATACTGTTTACATCCACCTTCCCAAACCCCCCATGCATGAGTTCAGACCCTAGCATGCACACCATCAACTGGACAAGGGGCCAGTCTTGGAGGACACAGAGCGAGCTTATAGATACTGTCTTGGGACAACCTGCCTGACTGCACAGCTTGCATGGACAAAAGTATCACCATTCTGGACCACCAAGCTAATGTCACCCAGCACACACAAGAAGAGGAGGAGGCTTCCTGTTTTGGAAGGTGATGTACATTTCAACCTAATCACAGACTGGAAGCTTCCTGTTTCTCAACACTTGGATGATTTCAAAGAAGTCAAGTCTGAGTAAGTGGGCTCACCTATGGAAACCACCCCCCTCTCCCAGCGGTGGCAACGAGCATGCACAATACTACTAGGTGATGGGTATGGCTAAACAGATCACTCTTGGAAAATGCTAAGTGATTTCCAGAAGAAAACACATATTCAATGAGACAGTCAGATAAAAGAAGAGAGACCACTGACTCCTGAATGGAACATTCACCCACCCACTCTGCAAACGGACTTTTGGGACATCAATTCTCTTCTCTTTGTGGAGGTGTTTCTTTCCTTGTTTTTCTCTTTTCTCCCTCCTGTCTTACCCTCTCCCTCTCCCCATCCTTACCTTTGTGTGTGTAAGTTGTGTGAGTGCAATAAAAGCTAGCATATGCCTTTGACACCATTTGTATCTTAATTCTGTTACCAAGAATCTGACCTCCTGCAGCTGGAATTTTCCAGGTTGGGACATGTGCTAAATCACCCCTTGAGGTGAACGTCTTTGCACTACCCACATAGTTCTTGTCTTGTGCTGTTTACCACTGACAATTTTGTAAAACTTTTGCAGCTGGCCCACAGAAATTTTGATGGTGCCTATGAAGTAAATTACTTTCTTGTTTCCAGATGGAAAATTGCATTTAATGAAAATTAAATATGTTCTATAGGTAGTCTTGTATGTAATCTAATCTTAGAGAGTCTCTTGAGCTAATAAAGCAAATGAACAGGTTTAAAGACGTGACTTTGATGATGATGTACAATTCATACCTGGAGAATATTTGGAAACCTCTGCTCCTTAAAAGCCTCTGAAGTGAAAGACTGCCAAAGCTGACTGCTTTGGCAACACTCGTGATGAAATTTTAAACATGTGATATTGCTAAATGCTAAGTTGGAGGTAAATTTTGTAGCCTGTGGAATGCATTTGGGAACTGTAGGGAGACTAAAATATCCTTGAAAACAAAGATTTTAAAAGTCATGTATGTACAGAGGGAGTGAATATTTGATAGGTCTGTTTCTTTAGTACACAAAACTCTTTAAAATTTGATTAGCCCTAAGTGCAACCCATTAGGTATATGTCACCTTGGGTTGGATGTATTTTGCTCACCTTTAGCAATGTGACATTCAAATGTCTAAGTCTAAGCTTGACATCCAAATTATTTTTTATTGTTTATTTTTTGGATGAAACACTCTTTTACCTGTTTTCTTTATTATAGTAGTGTCCAGATTAGATTTGAATTAATAACTTTGAAGAGCTTGAATTAGGATTAAATGAATACCTTATATCTTTTCAGGCAGGATAAATTGCCAGTGAAGCTCTGAACCTCTGAAAACAGTTCTTCCCCAGAATTTCTCTCTGGCTCTTATGGAAAACCCTAGATGAGAATATACTGGACAGTTCACCTGTATTCTCTCTATAAAATCAATTAGTTTTTGTAGTAGTACAGTCTTGTTTTCTTTGGTGGAGTTCTTTTTGTTGGTGGTGGAGTGAGGTTTCTTTTTTTTTGCTTGGGTTTTTGGGCTTTTTGGTATTTTTAATTATAAAATTTATAACAAATCTAGGATGCATTTATTTGTTTTAAACTTCAGTAACCATTTTGAGGTGCTTTTAATTTTCTTGTTTGTTTTTTTTTTAAGCTAATGTGATCACAGTCTTAGGACCACAACAAACATTGGTGACATCAACAGTATTTCTCAGTCTTTTTGCAACTATTTTTCTAAGTGGTGGTTCTAAGAGATATTTTATGCAGAAAACTCTTGTATTTCATAAATGAAATGATGGAGAATTGGACAAATTTGATCTTTGAACCATTACATATTTTGGCTACATTTAATGTTGTTTACAGATAACAGGCCATTTGTAGAACAGCACACAGGGACAGAGCATCCATTCTGATAGAATAAACCTCTGCAAGCTTAAAAAGTCCTATCCTTTTTGCTTCTTTTGACATATTTTTAATGTTTATATGTTAATTGTTGTTTTTTAAGATGAACATGTATTTTTTGGATAATTTTGGATAATTTTGGGATAATTTTGCAATATTTTCAGACCTAAAGCTCTTGATGCTCCAATGAAATGATATTAACTTATCCATGGTTGCCATTATATGGCCTGTCTCTAGAATGCAAGAATCCCTAGAGCTGCAAGGTCAAAAAGTCCTATCCTTTTTGCTTCTTTTGACATATTTTTAGTGTTTATATTTTAATTGTTGGGGTTTTTTTTAAGATGAACATGCATTTTTTGGATAATTTTGGATAATTTGGGGATAATTTTGCAATATTTTCAGACCTAAAGCTCTTGATGCTCCAATGAAATGATATTAACTTATCCATGGTTGCCATTATATGGTCTATCTCTAGAATGTTCACCTTTCCCCTATGTCTGAGCCAGAAATCTAGCTCAAAAGGTCACAATGTGGGGCTCGTCTGGGATTTAGGTCATCATAATAGGGTTTTGCTTATCATAATTTTATTTTACAGGTCTCACACATAATTACATTGATGTCATAACAGGCACGCACACCAAATAACGTCATAATATGCAGAAAAAAAATTACCATTGAAGCTGCACATCTTAGAGAGCTTTTTCCTCCAAAGTGGCCTTAATCCATGTACAGTAAAATCAATCAGAGATTTCTACAGCCTGTTCTCTTGTGAAAAAACTGCCTAGCTACACAGTCAATAACATAGGATAGGGTTTCTGGTGGTGTTTCCCCAAGGTTATATTACTACCTCTGAGTCTCAGTGCCCTGAAATGCATTTCGTTTTCTGCAAACAGTGAAATGAATTTACCTCAGACAAGTTGTGAAGGGTATTTTCAGGAGGTAAGAATTTAGATCTTGGTATGTATTTTCAAAGTACTTTTGCAAACTATAGACATGCTATGTCCCTATTTAGTTACATCATGATCATTAGTCCCTGTATTGTTCTGGACCTCCTGGAGCTTTAAAAAAATAATCATAGGTAAAACAGAAACTGTAGTTTAAGGTACATTTTGAGCCAGTATTGTTATGAGGTCAGGCACTGCACCTCTTCTCTGATGTTCCTGCCTTTGCCTTGTGCTTTCCTCATATGGCACAGGCTGTGCAGTGAGCTAGACTGCGGGGCTCAGCTGAGCAGATTACTTTTCCAAAGCCACCTAGTTAATAAATGCTTGTAGTGATGAAGCTCAGGGACTGATCTGTAAGCAGAAATAAGTGACTGTAGCAAGAGAACAAAAAAGGATTACAGATATTGAGCTTTTTTAATAAGTGTCAGTTTAACTTTCCTGTTAAATTGTGTCCTAGGATCTTGGTACTTTCAGAAAACACACTTTGCATGCCAAGTAAAGATAATTAGTGTGTATATTCACATCCCTGAGGATGTCTGACTGAGTAGCTGATTTTATGAAGACACTGTACTTCTAGACATCATTTCAGGTAATTAATTCTTAATTTCTTTATCAAAGAGTAGAAACATGAAAATCCTGTCTTCCAGTCTGTAGAGAAGGTGTTTACACTAAAAATTAACATCCAGCTGTGGATGTTATTTATTTTACTCCTTCAAATCAGACCTGTGCTGATAATGACTGAAAGCTGTAGGTTCATGATGGCTATTAGTGAAAAAAATGAGTGGAAGATCTCAGCCTAGCAGCAGTCATTGATTTTGAAAACAAATATATCGCCACCCTTTTAGTGCCGGTCTTGTCAGAGAGCTGCATGCTTATTCACAGAGCAGCCTGGGAAAATCTGTCTGTACCGCAGAACTTGTTGAGGGGCTGAACTCCCTGTGCAGTACAGCCTGTCTTGTGCAGAGGCTGTACCTGCTTTTGGAAAAATAACTCTTAACCCTCAGAGCCCGATGTTAGTTAATGCGTCTTCAGGAGAGACTGGATTGCTTAAATGGATGAAACCACTTCAGAGACCTATTTAGTCTTTCCAGTCAGGGTGCCCTTGAACTAGGGAAACTAACCCTATGAAACACATTTGGTAGTTACTGAGGAGAGCACTTTTCCTCAGGGAAAATTACTGTCTTCTCATTTCGAAAGTGTTCTCCATTTTACAAGTACAGACTGAGAATGCGATAGAGATTTCAACTCACTACCAGCTCTAGAATCTTCTTTCATTCAAATGACTAATATTTTGGGCATACCATTCAAATCATGGTGTGTGAGAAAGATAATTCTCATTCTGTATAGTTTTCCCAGATGTTGTTTTTTTGCAAAGGGAACAGTTGTCATTGTCACAGTTGCGAGCTCTCTGCTTGACAGCACCTTATGTCAGACCCCGGAATGGAATTTTGTGAGGTTTGTTATTTTTCTTTCATGGCAAAGTAGTGCTCTGACTTTAGGATACAGAGTATTACAGCTTCATCTGGCTGTCAAATGCAACCCCTATGAGAAATTATGGCAATATTCAAATCCCTGCAGGCATTATTTTAGGTTATACTTTTGAGTCTAATTTAAGATTCCTTACAACTCTGTTTATGTGGATCACCCTCTTTTTGCATCTTAGAAGCAAGGGCAGTTTATAGGTTTTCTCAGTCCTCCTTAGTAGACAGATCAAGTGCAATAGATTGCAAAATTATATTTGGATAAATGGGCCTCAAAGCCACTGCAGTCTGAGAGGAACTTATCTTTCTGGGACGTAACTTTTCTTATCTTCTTAAATAGCTCATACTGAAAGAAACAAAGGGCTTTGAACATGTTACTGATATCCACATATGAGAAGGTATATCACAGTCTGTTCCTAGAAGTAGTTCCCCTTTACTCTGCTCTCATCAGGCCCCACCTGGAGTACTGTGTGCAGTTCTGGAGCCCCCAACACAAGAAGGACATGGAACTGCTGGAGCGGGTCCAGAGGAGAGCCACGAAGATGATCAGAGGGCTGCAGCACCTCTGCTATGAGGACAGGCTGAGAGAGTTGGGGCTCTTCAGCCTGCAGAAGAGAAGGCTTCGAGGAGACNATTATTATATGAAAATAGATCATAGAATCATAGAATGGTCTAGGTTGGAAAGGTCTTCCACAGGTCAGCTAGTCCAACACCCTCTGCAGTAATCAGGGGCAGGCCTAGAGCCTTGTCGAGCTTCACCTTGAATATCTCCACCAATGGGCCCTCAACCACCTTCCTGGGCAACCTGTTCCACTGTTCCCCTACCCTCTTGTTAAAGAACCTCTTCCTAACATCCAATCTAAATTTGCTGTTTTCTAGTTTGAAGCCATTCCCTCATCCTATCATCGCGGGCCTTTGTAAACAATCTCTCTCCATCCTTCTTGTAGGACCCCTTTACTTGATGGCTGCTATTAAGTCTCCCCAGAGCTTTCTCTTCTCCAGACTGAACAACTCCAGCTCCCTCAGCCTGTCCTTGTAGCAGAGATGCTTCATATTTCTGGTTTATTAGAGCCTAACAAGGTTTATTTAAACTAAAGTGGCAAACCTCAAGATTGGAGTGATACGTGAAATGTTACAAAGTGCATAATAGAAATTGAGGAAAAACAGACAGAAAATTGACTTCCAAATCTTCCTCAAAATACATTATAATGACCAGAAATGTCTATTAATCTATTACTGCTCCATATTCCTTGTGATTACCATAAAATGATAAGTTTTATAACTTTTTTCTTTCTCTCATCTGGTGTTTCATTTTGGTTTGTTTGTTTTTTTTTCTAACATGATATACCTGGGAGAAATAGAAGTGAGAGCAAACTATGGATGACAGATGTTAGTCACATTACTTGCTGCATGACTGGAATGACAATGAACATTACAATGGTCTGAATGATGTTAGATATAGGATATATACAAAACCGAAGAGCGATGGAGAGATTAAACTTGTGAATGAGGAAATGTATTAGAATTTCTCCAAAACTGGCAATCAAGCCACCGTTTTTTTTTGGTTGATGTTGTGTTTTGCTTTGTGGGTTTTTTTTTTTTTTTTTGTTTGGTTTTTGTTGTTGGTTTTTTTTTTTTTTCCCTGTGGGTGCAAGATTTTCCAAGTTGTGCCAGAGAAGGCATAGGCTGGATGTTAGGAGGAAGTTCTTCCCAGAGAGAGTGATTGGCATTGGAATGGGCTGCCCAGGGAGGTGGTGGAGGCACCATCCATGGAGGTGTTCAACAAAAGCCTGGATGAGGCACTTAGTGCCATGGTCTAGTTGATTGAACAAGGCTGAGTGCTAGGTTGGACTCAATGATCTTGGAGGTCTCTTCCAACCTAGCTGATTCTATGATTCTATGAAATGGTATAAATTATGCAAAATTGATATAAATTTATTAAATGTTATATTAATATTGATAAACTGTTAACATTATTTATTATCATTAAATCTCACCAGAAAACTTATTTGCAAGGTTCAAATGCAGGGTTGTGGGTATTTACACTCAGGGAAACAGGCAATTCAAACAGGAAAAACTAGCAAAGCACAATTTAAACTGTTGGAAAGACAATCTTGTACTCAATATGCCCTTTAACCTCTCAGGAGACTTGAGAGACTCCTTTCTGCTGAAGCAGAAGGCACAGTCAATTTACAGAGCCGAATCAGAACTTTAATTACAAAGAGGCCTTTTAGAATATTTACTCACAAACCAGTATCTCCTGATTTCTGGGCCTCCATTATAGTCTCAGGCAGTACCCAAAGCATGTGGAGGGGTTCCATTAGTGATATGGTAGCCTTCAGAGTCTTTGGGATCTAGCAGGATGCTGGGATTTAGTACAGTCTCTGACCTGGTCTTGATTCCTTCCAGGGTGGACAGTGTGCAGGCAGACACGACATCTTGCTGGTGGCTAATTCTTGCCTATGGCACGGAGGCCCTTATGGCCTTTNGCCATGGTCTAGTTGATTGAACAAGGCTGAGTGCTAGGTTGGACTCAATGATCTTGGAGGTCTCTTCCAACCTAGCTGATTCTATGATTCTATGAAATGGTATAAATTATGCAAAATTGATATAAATTTATTAAATGTTATATTAATATTGATAAACTGTTAACATTATTTATTATCATTAAATCTCACCAGAAAACTTATTTGCAAGGTTCAAATGCAGGGTTGTGGGTATTTACACTCAGGGAAACAGGCAATTCAAACAGGAAAAACTAGCAAAGCACAATTTAAACTGTTGGAAAGACAATCTTGTACTCAATATGCCCTTTAACCTCTCAGGAGACTTGAGAGACTCCTTTCTGCTGAAGCAGAAGGCACAGTCAATTTACAGAGCCGAATCAGAACTTTAATTACAAAGAGGCCTTTTAGAATATTTACTCACAAACCAGTATCTCCTGATTTCTGGGCCTCCATTATAGTCTCAGGCAGTACCCAAAGCATGTGGAGGGGTTCCATTAGTGATATGGTAGCCTTCAGAGTCTTTGGGATCTAGCAGGATGCTGGGATTTAGTACAGTCTCTGACCTGGTCTTGATTCCTTCCAGGGTGGACAGTGTGCAGGCAGACACGACATCTTGCTGGTGGCTAATTCTTGCCTATGGCACGGAGGCCCTTATGGCCTTTCCCCGGTAAACTGAGGCACGGCAGTTTCAAGGTGGACAAGCTTGAAGCATCAAAGCTAAACTGGTCTGGAGCATGACAAAAGCATGGCAAGGTAGAGCAGAGCAGGGCGCCATAGGGCAAAAAGGACAATGGCAGAGAGCACTTGCTTTTCAGCTGCATCTATATATACCAATTGCCTGAATATGACGGCCCATTTGGCCACAGAGATTCACCGATTAGAATGGCACTTTGCCAAAACTGACAATATTAGGTGAACCCAGGTCTTGCTTTACCCTTATTTGGGAAAACACAGGCCATGCACAAACAAGTGTATGCACCCTGTTTACCACTAAAGCAGACTGTGTGTCTCCAAGCCTTTTGTCTTCTCCTGCTGCTCCTCACTTTAGCAAAGGGGGAAGGGGACCACGGGACCATGCCTGGGCAAGCCAGGACATGTATTAGGCCTATATTGGCCATCCATGACACAAAACCATAATCTTTTGAAGAGGGTCTCAGTTTAGATTTCAGAATTTTCTGAAATACAACAGATTAAACTTGAAAATGTATACACTTACCAAGTATTTCTGCTGCAGCTGTGTTACTTGCACAAATAATTAGATGACTTCTAAATCGGTATGGGATGAATGAGAGAAAGGAGGGATTCAGAGACATCAGGGTCAGAATGCAAAGTCAAAGAAAGGAAAACATAACTTGTACATATAACATGTTGTGGCTTCATCAGAGGTTGTCCTCCTGTGAGCTGGCATCAGGAAAGAAGCAAGGCTAAAATTGAGAGCAGGTGTGTTGATATCCCAAAACATATATAGGCCTTCTCTCATCCCCCAAAATGATCTTATCCCTCTTCTCTGTCAGAACCTCTTTCCTGGTGTTTAACCAAATGTCAGATTTTGCTTTGCTTTGTCTACTGCACTTGATGCAGTTTTCAGGATCAGGAAAGGTTTTTTTGTTTTCAATTACAGGCCAATGGAGCTGGAAGAAGTTGAAGAAAAAGACAAGAATAAAATGAGAGGCATGTGACTGGTTTTATAGGCAAGTGGTTTTTTTCAGGTGTGTTCATAGTCCCTGATAACAGCCATAAAAAAGTGCTTTACAAAAAGATGCAAATTAAGATGATACAATAGCTCCTGGACTCTGGCTCATAGCTCCAGACAGTGACAACATATGAAGTGATTTGTGTGGTCACCCTGGATATCATGGACAATAGGAAGAAAAAAACACATTCTGTTCTAAGAAATGATTTAGAGAAGAGTTTATCTCTGCTAACCAGAGGTACAGCCCAGGCAGCCAGGTTAGGTACCTCAGACAAGGCCCTGAGGTTTGGTATGGCGAGGAGAGAAAACTCCTAGCAGAAGATGAGGAATTAACTCTGAAGCAGGGATATGGGGAGAAGGATGTGAGTGATTAACAGCAGTCATTTCCAGAGATGTGGATAAAAAAGAAATGATGCCTCTGTTATGTGAAGAAAGGACTCATAATTGCTAGATGAGTCTAATTTATGTGACTGTGTTAGGCCATCTCTTCATATCTCATTGCTCTTCGTGTGTCTAGGACAAAAGGCCAGTAATAATTCTTTAGATTGGTCTCTCATAGACTACAGATCAAAGCACCTTTCCTTGATTTCTGCATCATACTTATAATTTTGGATTGAACCTCAACGTACCTTGGTTATAGAAGTATAAGGATATATAGATATAAGGAAGAGCTGCTTAATGGACCATCAAAAGTAATGAAGAATCACAGGCTATGGCCTCCAGTCATCCAGGCAAGAGAAACACTTTTCTAATGCCAAGAATGCTCTGATTTATAATTCTAGAACTTCTTTAGTGTAAATTGAATATATCCAGGTGATTTAGTGGAAATATTAACATCACACCCTTAATAAATTCTCTCTTGAAATTGTATTTCAGTAACTTAGAAAACTAAAATCAGACTACACAATCTTGTATTACTACATGTTCAATGTGTGCATTACTCTGATTTTCACCAGAATGAAGGCTAAAATATATTTTTTATTGAGTCAGTCTAGAACATAGAGTTAGGAGTAAACCAGCACATTATTTTATTACAACTTTATTGTTAGCTGCACATAATAGTTTTACATTGGCTGAACTGTGCCAAACATTCAGATCTGTTCTTCAGAGGACTTGTATCCTAAAGGCAAAACAGGCTTTATATAGCACCACAAATCAACCACAGGCTTTAATACAGTATATAACCCACTTCCAAAGTACCTTACTAGAATAAAAATCAAAGTGTAAATCAGGGAAGAACATTTGCCTTTAAGGTACCCCTCTATAGCTTGTAAATATAAACTCAGAGTTTTCTTCACAAACCACCTTCTGGTACTGCTCTGCTCTTTTGCCATTAGTTACGCAAAAGATTATCTGGCCACCCTGTACTGAGGGACATCTATCTTCAGAGAACTCAAATAACATAATGTAAAGTAATGACACTTGTGTCTATTTGTTCCTGTTTGAGAGTGTCTCATCTGTTGTGGAGGGCCTGTAGGCCTGAAAATAGGCTTATTTTTTGCCTTGTCTTGCCTGAACATGTTTTCCTGCCCAAACCAGAGGTAAACACATTAAACGGATAAACAAGCACAAAAGGGGCTCAATAGGCCTGGTGCCATGAAGACTGGCCTGCCTAAGGGCCAGGTTGTAAACAGGTTGTATAAGGTGGTTGTAAACAGGTTGCATAAGCCCACACGCTTAGCGTGTGGCTCACCCACACTCTCCCCATATTTGGGGGTACTAGACCTGTAATTTTGCCTATTATGGCATTGTTTGGCTGATTGCCAAACCCCGATTGGTCATTCTAGTGGCCAAAGGGCCATTAATCTCAGCCCACCTGTAATAAATAGGGGCACACAGGTAAACAAGGTGCTTCTGTTCTCTCACTCTCTCGCTTCACCAGCGTGCTCACAGTCATGCTTAGGCCCCATGCTCGGGCCCTTCTCCTCCTCACGATCACTCACATTCAGGCACACTTTGCTCATTATTAGGCTTTAGACTCTCCAGCCTCTTGCTTGTGCCTACTTGCTTATGCTGTTATTACGGAGACAGATTCTCCCATAGTCTCCCAGCCAGCTGTGTACACTTGCATACCACAATGATGAGTCATCAGGACTAGATCCTGTATTGCCTGTCATTATTGCCTGGTAAGGGCCCCATTGCCGCCGAGTTAACCAGGAAGCAGACCCACTTCTGCACGCGATTGGCCTGCCAGCAAGCGTGAGAACCATGTTCAGACTGCACAGCATCCTTCTCCTGGACCTGAGGTCCTGCCTACGAATTCCCTGGACAAAGCATCCACGAGGAAGCCAGGAGACAAGGGCAGAGATTGCATCCTCACCAGGAGAACAAGGTCAGAGACTGTAATTTCCCCAGAATCCGGGAAGATTCTCATTTCCCCAGAAGCCGGGAGGATTCCAGCCTCAAAGTCCACGGGCAAAGCTCCCCTGATGATTGGACACTAGTAATAGGTTGTGACATAGCCCCGGAGGGTGATGGATGATCATTGATAATTAATCAGAATTGTAAGTAAATGCTTTAATGCCTCTGTAATTCCTATTGCCTCCTGCCGTAGAGCAGAAAGAGTTTCAGCCCACTCTGCTGGGCAAATAGTATATAGACCCAAAGTGGCATTAAGCCACGGGAAAAGTCCTCTCTCTGTTTATAGTTGAATGTATGCTAGATATTGTAATATAGTTATTAATAAGTTATAATGTGGTATTAATCCTAGAATGTTTCCATGACTGTGTAGAATCCTATTTAATATTAAATATAGTGGTTGGGGGTGGCAAGCATTCAGAATATTGAAGTTAATAAATATATACTTTTATAAATATTATCTTGCACCAATTAATTTCTCCCCTCCGCCACAAATCAGTGTACGTGGCAGAATCCCCCTCAGCAACATTACCTCATTTTATCCTCTATCTCTTCCAAGCAAATGAAGGCATAATTGTTATCCTCTGAATCTTCCTTGCGTATGAATGCACATGTACATGAAGTAGGGTAAGCACATCCGTTACCTTGCACAGGTATAGAGGCAAAAGCTATTCATTCACAGACCAGTTTAAAGATTCCTTTCTCTTCTTTTCCTTTTTATTTCCAGTTGTTCATTTAAATGAAGACAAAGTGAAGGTAGATCATTTATTTGACTGCATGCAGGCATTTTGGACAATAAAATACAGAATATTCTTCTGACTCCTTGTCTTTCCTACAGTTCTTTTACTCATAGTTATATATAAATGCTATAAATGTTGTAAGTAAATAATTGTTTGACATTGCTGAGTGGATTTTAGTAAACTGTGGAATCTGAGACATGGGAGGATTTGACTCAGTTAAACAAGGAAACAAAAAGCTACATTTTTTCCCAGCCGTTTAGTTTGGAAGCAGTTTAGGATATGAACACAATCTCTCCAACGTAACACAACTGACTGAGTCAGAGGCCTTTCCAGCCTTTGAAATATAGAGACCAATCAGGTGGTTACTGTCTACTACCATCACACACAAAACTAAAAAATAAATTATTGTAGATCCATAGAAAGTAAGTTGTATTTCATTTATAAAACATGCATGTTAATAAATATCATTAGTAGCTTCTGGAATAGCTTTCCAAAAGGATGTTTATCACATGCTGGATGAGAAATTAACTGTTGTCTGCAGTCTATCTGGGACTTCAATTTAATTTATGCAGGTATTGTACACTGGAGAAAGTGAAAGTAGAAGCAAAAAAAATGGAAAAAGGCAGGGAAAATGAATTCTTTTGGATGTGTCAGTTTAAAGATTCAAAACCAAAGAAACAAACAAAAAAGAGGTATGATTCTATGATTCTAGGTAACAGCTCTGGAACTTTTAAAAGGAGTTGGTTTTTTTTTGGTCTGGAATTATGCCCTTCAGTTCTTTTTTTTTTTTTTTGGTGAAGAAAATAATTTTTTTTTTGTTTGGTTGGAGGTTTTGTTTGTTTGGGTTTTATTTTTTTTGTTTATGAGTGGTTTTTTTTGTTTGTTTGTTTAGGTTTTTTTTTTTTTTTGGTGGGGGGGGGGAATGAAAATCTACAGAATTAAAGGAAAAATAATTTAAAACCTGCTAAGGGAACACTGTTCTTTAAGCTTACACTAGCCAAGGCTCATCAATAGCCATCATCATGGAAAGAAACATTTGTGAAAATGTAAGGAGCCATGAGAAGCTGTCGTGCAGGCAGGGAATTAATGTGGCTGAGTCAGGAAATTCTAGAAAAATAGAGTTATTTTATTTTCCTGAAAACAGCCCCCAAAACTATATACAGAAATTAGCAGGTTCAGTTGGTTGAGAAGATCTACACGGATACCATAGGTAGATTTGAGTATTTTGGAAGTCAGAAGTTGGAAAAGGCTTAAGCTATTAAATGTAGCATCCCCCTTAGTAGTATAAGGCTGAGCCAAAGTTACTCACGGATGAGTCAGGCTGGCTGAAAGGAAGGACGGTCCAGATGCTCGTCCCTTCGCTGTCTTTCAGAAGCCTCTGAGGATAGTTAAGATCTATTGAGCCTGCATAAAGGGTGATTAAGGTGGAAGTTGTCCAAAGTGGAGACAGCCCTGCCCCTCAGGAGTTTGTCTTTTGGAGTGCCAGGGGCTCCTTCTGCAAAAGTTATCCAGGCGGGGGGAGAACCCCAAGGTGGGAACCCCAAGGCAGGAAGTCCCCCCAGTATTTATACCCTTTCTAGACAGAGCTGAGTTATCACTTCCTAGGCACGAAGACCACAGCCAATCCCCAGCCGATTCCAGTGCAGGCACTGCATGGGGCACCCCTTGTGCCAGAAGGGGCTCTTGCTCCCCCCCTTCACACCTGCAGGACAGGGGGGGAACAGGTCTTTTCGCACCTTTTCCTCTCTCATTCAAACCACAGAGGGAGAGGAATTTTGGGGTATACAGGACTCCAGGACAGAAGCAATTGGGGTATGACTTTTTCCTCATGGATATTTCCTGTGGCTCTGACAGACATGCATAGTCAAATTGCTTCCTGGATAGTCAATACTCTGCATATCCAGATTACACCATAGCAACAACTAAACAGACAGTATGCTCCATGGTAACTGTTTTGAAATATCACAGTAGTTTTCACCATGACCAATCAATCCTTGAAGCAATGCCCTGATGTTTATTATCTTTTTTTCCAGTCAAATTTACAGGGCAAGGTGGGAGATTTGATTTATACTGCTTTTACTTGTCTGCTCTGATGCTGATTCACACATTGCTGTCTTCTATACTGTATGCAAATTCCTGAATTAGAGAGAAGTATTTATGTGGTTTGAACCAAGAGGTTGGTGCTGTTTCAGCTGGTCTTATGGATTAGATTATTCAGCAAGAACGATTAACACTACTAAAAATTTAGTAGCTTGTTTTTCCACATGTGACTCTCTAAATATGTTATCTGGTTTGTTGTAAAGAGACAGTGTACTTAGAACAAATGCTATATTAAAATTAAGTAACCTGCCTGATTTATATGCTGATTTATATATCACCAGCATTCATAAATAATGGTGTTACTCTGCAGTTTCTACTCATTTTCCTAGCCCACTAGATCAGCAGAAGGGAAACAGAAAAAAAAATGTAGCTAGTTAATCCTCCTCTATCTTCCCTTCATTTTTTTCTGAAGGTAAACATTAATTAAATGTAATTTTAATTAAATTCAATTAAAAAAAATAAACTAAGACACTCTATAGGAATGACAGTCCTTCTTTTCATATAATCACACTGAGTCTCCAGATGGTTGAATTGATAGTTTTTCATTCATCCCAAACACATCTCAAAATATCGTACTTTGTACTAGCAGCTGGTCAAAATGTGGCCAAATTGCCTTCAAAAGTATTTCAAAGAGGGACAGAACAATCACCTGGTTTTCATCTCCAATGCACTATCAAGTTTAAATATGTTTAAATATGCTGTCCTTCAGTTTTATTGCAACTGTAGATGATCTTATGGAGATCATAATTTTAAAACTGCCTACTCCTGGAATATTAGAGCAGAAGAAGTACTGGCTTCACAGAGCCCTTCACAGTCTGTTCCTGCTAATGGTCCTGCTGTTACCACCTCTGCTCTTCAAAAAATGTTTCATCAAGACCTACTTGTGTTGATGCCAATACAAACTTCTGAGAAGGAAGTCAAAGAATATGTTCTGAGCATTTGTTTATATTTGTCAAGAGCATTTTTTTCAGTTAGTTCTCCTGAGCTTCAGGACCTCTTGACTGCCATAAAAATAATTCTAGCATGTAAAATAATAAACATTGTAAATACTTTCTCCTCCACTATACCAGCTACACAAAAATCAGGTATTGGTATCCAGCAGAGTCAACATCAGATGCAGAAAGTTGTTAACTATTATGATAAGGGAACAGTGAATGCTGATCCTAATAAAAGGTGTTTAATCAAAACCTAGCATACACAGGTAATGCAGTAGCACTGCACACAGTGGCATCTCCTCTCAAATTATATGGAACATCTGCTTTAAATTGCTGTGGTGGAGAGTCCCTAGGACTCAGAACGGGCTCGAGTGTGTTTAACTGCCTTTTCTGCAATGCGGCCAGTGGCAGGAAAACAGGGCAGAGAGACCCTGACAGTCCAAGCTGGTTTGGTCTGGTTGCACAAGAGGGGGTCCATAGGACCACCCCCCTGTCACGTGCAAGGTGTATGCGCCCCCCGTTGTTGGAAGAGAACAGCCTGTGGATTCTTCCCTTTTGGCTGTATCTGGGTGATTATCAAAGGGGACTGGGTGATAATATGGCCAATGAGACCATTAGCCTCGGCCATTACCTTCTAAAAGGGGCATAAGGGGTTTGCTTTGGCTTGCCCGCTTGCCTTGCCGTGTTTGCCTGTATGCCCGATTCCTCCATCACCTGCCCTCCGCCCGCCGTCACAGCCTGCCGTGCCAGCAGCTGGCTCGACGTGGGATTCACCACAGAACTTCTACTGAATACTTTCTGCCTATGTTTTGGGCCACAAACGTTAAAACTGAGGACTAGTGAGTGTTCTTCATTCTTTACTCAAGTAGCTAAAGTAATTTAGCTAACTTCATAAGAGGTGAGTTAAACTGCAGGACTCTCTAGTAGAGTTATTCCTAAAATCTTTAAATTCCATTGTACAGAAACGTTCTGTGAAATAGTTTTGCAAACCACATACAAGAACTTGTGTGGGTAGTTGTAAATAAGTTGGGGGGGGATATCTTTATATATAAATAAATTATTTAATAACTGTTAATCGGCATCATTGTATTTTACCCCAAACCAAGATCTGAACTAACCCATTTATAACAATTGCCTGGCAGTATTAATTATTAATAAAGTAGTCCTCTTCTTTATAAACAGATTTTACACTCACCAAAGAGCAATACTGTAGTGAATAATAATTTCAAGCACAAGTGAATCCCTAGGTTTAATGTTAAATTTTATTTCCAGAGTCTGAAAGAATATAAAAAAAAAAAAAGAAAAATCCTGTGGCCTAGATTTTTGTGATAATAACAAATTAAATCTTGTTGATTTTTGCGAAGTTGCAGAGTTCAAAAGTTTTAGCTTAACTTTCAGATTTCAAAAATTACCCCTTTGGTTATGATATGAATCTTTAGGAGCTACATTTTCAGACAAAGCTGCTTGTGAGTCTGCTAGGTTCCAATTGTCCCACTCCAGCGTTTTAACTTGCTCGCAACATTTTAAGGTAAGAGCAGTGCTATGCATCATTTTCCAAAGTAAATAAAAATGAGATTTGACATGTGTTTACTTCTATTATCAAGTGGACAGTTCCATATGTGCATCTGATGATCAGGGCTAGATCTATTTAAATTACCTTCTTTCTTTAATCGTGCTATGTATCATAGAATCATAGAATCAACCAGATTGGAAGAGACCTCTAAGATCATCCAGTCCAACCTAGCACCCAGCCCTATACCTAGATCTGTATTTCCAGATATGATGAGGTATCTAAACTGAGAAACTCTTTTTGCTAATATCTGCCTGATCTTTGTCCCCAGAACTGAAGAAAATGTTATCTTTATCTCATTTACTTGTTTTCAGCTTCAGAAACTTAATACAATTAAAACATTGCATGTTTCCATCGAGTAAATATCCATTTAGAATGCATAAATGCAAAAGTTACATGGATTCTTAGATCCTTTAAGCATGTAAGAATCATAAATTCATAAAACATTCAAATTATTCACCTATTGTTGAGAATTGGTGATGATACTTGTAATAAAGTTATTACTGGGTCTATTACTATATGTAGTATAGTATCACAGTATTACCAAGGTTGGAAGAGACCTCATAGATCATCAAGTCCAACCTGTTACCACAGAGCTCAAGGCTAGACCATGGCACCAAATGCCACATCCAATCCTGCCTTAAACAGCTCCAGGGATGGCGACTCCACCACCTCCCTGGGCAGCCCATTCCAGTAGCCAATGACTCTCTCAGTGAAGAACTTTCTCCTCACCTCAAGCCTAAATTTCCCCTGGTGTAGCTTGAGGTTGTGTCTTCTTGTTCTGGTGCTGGCCACCTGAGAGAAGAAAGCAACCTCCTCCTGGCTACAACCACCCCTCAGGTAGTTGTAGACAGCAATAAGGTCTACATTTCATAAAAAGTCCTTTTCTTGTAGAAAGAGCTTTATTGTTTCCTTACCTTCTAATGGATGTATTTCTGGTAACTAAGTTACAAGTAATCAATACTGTTGAGCTGTAAGCTATTTGCTATTTCATTATTGGTTACAGAAATCTTTGGATCTAACCCTAGGTTGGGATCTGACTCTAGGGTTGAAGTGTAGACTGAGAAAGTTGTTCCCAAAGATCAGGATAAGGGAAAATTAGTCAGCAAATCAGCTCCAATAAAGGCACAACTGAAATGCCTCTACACTAACACAAGGAGCGTGGGGAACAAACAGGAAGAATTGCAAACCTGTGCAAGTCTACAGGGTTATGATGTTATTGGCATCATTGAGACATGGTGGGATGGATCTTGTGTTTGGAGCATAGAGATAGATGATTACAGACTCCTATGGAGGGACAGGCAGGGTAGGGGGTGTTGCCCTTTGCATCAGTGATAAACTAGAGTCCATGGAGCTCCACCTGGGGATGTGCAACACAAAACCAGAGAGATTAGGGGTAAAGGTTAAAGGGAAGGCAGGGGAAAGTGACATCATAGTAGGATCTGCCACAGACCTCATGATCAGGAAGGTGAAGCAGATGAGGCCCTCTACAAACAAATAGGAGAAGCTTCATGCTCACAGGCTCTTGTCCTCATGGACCCCCAGCAAGAGGAGTCAGGCACTGGAATAGAAAAGAAAGCCCCCCAAAAGTAGGAACCACTATTGGTACTGTTCTCATCCATCTTTTGTGTGTGACATAGACTATATGCTTTCCCTATTCAGTCTACTTATGTTTACAAGTTATGTATTAAAAATATTTTTTTACAGATTTCTGTATTATAAAGGCAAAAATATCACCTATGCAACAGGTAATATAGCTCTGTAAGCTGATGCCCCTCCCTGCATGTGTTCCAGGCCAGTTTGGATGAGGCCTTGAGTGATCTGGTCTAGTGGAAGATGTCCCTGCCCATGGCAAGGGGGTTGGAATTAGATGAGCTTTAATATCCCTTCCAACCCAAACCATTCAATGAGTCTATGAAGTCCCCAGGGCAGTGGGATACTTAATTATGTCGGCCATGTTTCTGGATTGAGTTAATTATCCACACCTAAATGTTCATCATCAACCAATGTACATTTTTTCTCTACTCTGAAAAAAAAAAAAGTATACTGTATTTCTGGTTGTGTATTTGCCAAAGAGCTTTATGTTTTCTGACTGGAAATTCAGAATGAAAGGCAAATCAAAGAGAAACCACATTTTCTCACCCCCTTTAATATAAGTTCAGTATAGGTCTTGAGGGTATTCACTTTCTGTTATTGAGTTCTGCAAAAAGTACACTGCATCTTGGTCATTTATAAATGCAGAGCCATTATTCTTTGAATTCAGAAATATTTCCCCTTCTTTGAAGAAGGAGTTGGTGGCAGCAATAAACATTCTTTTTATTACATGATGAGAATGAAATCTTTGCTCCTAGGCAGGTTATGAAAGAGATGTGTACTCCTACTTTCCTCTTCACTATTGTGCAGGTATTTGTAGGCTGAATCAAACCTGACAGACTTATGTTTATGCAAATAAAATATAAGAAATAACAAATTAGCTTGTTAGCTTGAGGCTGACCACAAAAGCAACTACCTTTATAAACTATTGATCAAAACATTTGAGAGCTGAGCATATCCATTAAAATCTAATCATGTGCAAAGAGAAGAGAGTCTATCTTCTGTTGTGAATCGTTTGCCTAAATGCAGGAAAGAGAAGAAATATATTAAATGGTAATTGGAATAACATTTTACAGATGTCAGATGAGAACACAACTGAAAAAGGAAAACAAAAAAAATCTTGGTTTGGTCCCATCATGTTAATATCATGATGGAATCACTAAATGTAGATGGAAAGGGATTCATGGGCACGATCAATTCCTGCTAATTTGACAGCAGGTTCATGCAGTATATTTCTGTTTACCCCACTCTCGTGCAGCTTCACCAAGAATACTTTGTCCAGTTGTGGGGTGCCAGTAAAAGAACATGCATCTGTTACAATGGGTCTAGAGGGGGGACAGAGAAATTGTCAGAAGGGTAGAACATCTCTTTTGTGAAAAATGATTGAAAGAGTTGAGGTTGTTAAACTTGGAGAAGAGGAATCTTCAGGGAGACTGTATTGCAGCATTTCAATATGAAGAGGTCTTGTAAGGAAGACGGAGAGAGACTTGATCAAGGCTCATAATTACAAGACAAGGAACAATGGCTTCAAACTGAATTAGGACATATATAGACTGGACCTAAGGAAGAATATATACATATACACATACACATATACATATACATACATACACATACATATACATACACATAGATATATATGTATGATAAGAGTGATGGAATATTAGAACATATATCAAGTCAGTAAAAGTGTCTGAGGTGGCAGGGCTCTATGTACCTGGGTCTAATGGAAGGTGCCCCTTCTAATGACAGGAGGGTTGGACTAGGTGAATTTTTCCTACCCAGTCTATCTTGTTATTCTGATTTTATGCTGAATAACCATAGCCAGATGCTACGCTGGAGCCTATATTACAAGGAATACAGTATATATATACTGCAAACAGTATTGGTAGCTTCATTGGAAGAAATACAGAATAAAAATGGTATTCAATGTGTGTCAGTGAGCAGGGCTCTCTGAAGGTAAAAATCTATGGATATTAATACAAAAATGCTAAGCAACTAAAATGCATCAACAAAAGAAAGAAGAAAGCAAAGACATTTGCAAACTAGAAGTGCTTAGCACCAGTGCGAACCCTATTTAGAAGTCTAACTTTAGTCTGCCCTTTTGTAACCATCTCTTTTTGTTCAGAGTTTTTCAAAATCAAGAGGAAAAAATGTAAGACAAAGAAGTTATCCAGATTGAAGATAAAAACAAACCAAAACCAAACAACAAAACTAAATAGAACTTGTTATAATTACATACATCATATAATGTTTTACCATGAAGAAACTTTAGTTATGGGATGGCATTATTTATGCTAATTTCTATGCTAAAAACAGCAGTGCAATCAGCCATGAGAATGTCACTTCCTCCAATTGACTACCATGAGCAAGACAGAGCTGGAATGGAAATGAAACTTCTTTCACAGGTAGGGTTCAAAGTGTAGGGACAGAACTTTTTCTTACAGATAGGTAAAATGTAATTTCTGGTATGTTCAATGGAAGCAATGGATGAATGAATCTAAATTTTATGACTGGCCTGGTACATCTTGGGGAAAGGAGCAGTGCCAGAGGTAAACTGCCATGGGTGTTTCAGAAAGATGAGGACTGCATTCTCCAGTGTAATTCTTGAGTGATTGGTGAAGTGTAGCAGAATTACAGGACTAAACAGGATCAGGTCACAGGGCAAAAAAACTCTCTGTAATAGGCAACTGCTCAGAAAGGGAAAGTTTACTCTTACAGAAAGACCACAGGGCACCTTTGCAAGGCTATTACTTTTTCTCAATCTCCTTATATGCAAATTAAAGCAGGGAAGAACAGACCTAGTTTCTCAAGGTCTGAAAAATAAAGTGAAAGCCTGCATCATGTGAGATCTTGAACTACTGAACAGGCAGTTATAATAGCAGGAAAGTCTCTGGATGAAAGAAGATAACAGAGTGACTGCAGAGGGAAAGAGGGAAGTGCTCAGTTGCAGTTAAAGCAATGGAAGGAAAAACCCAAGACTCAGGATTACCTAATCAACAAATCTAGAAACAGTACATGGTATCAAGGAACTGAACCTAAGATACATTGTCTCCTGGATGCGCAGTGTTTTGAGCATTTCATTGAGGTTGGGTAAAATCATCATGAAAATTGAGTATTCTAAAGGTTAATCATTATTTAGCCAACTCTATGTCATTGTTGATTTGCAACTTACTGTACTTTTTACTGTCTGCTCTGTATTCTTATAGCAACCATCCTTCCGGCAGGCAGAAGTTTGTAGACTGTGAGCATCAGACATTGTCTCCATTGTGTGGTTATCAATAAGATGGATGTGGACAATGGATGTGTTATGTTATGGTTGCTGTGAACTCAACTATTTGTTACTATGTGGTTTGTTCTGTCAGTACAGGGGTCTGATTCTGAGAAGTGCAAGTGGCATGCAACTGGGGAAGTGAACAGTATGTTTAGGTTGCTCTGCATCCAACAACTCTAAACCAATTCACTTGAAAATTACACCTGGTTGAAGCAAGGTCTCCAGTTTATTGGCAAACTCTCCAAAGATGTTATGCACATAAAATGTTTAGCAAATGGAAAAAGCAAAAGACAAACTGATGAACTTCGAGGTGGACTGAAACATGATTCTTGGAAAGCCCAGAGATAGGGAGAAAGAGGCTCGTGTTGTCCACAGTGAGTGTGGCCATCCAATTATGTGGAAAGCTGATGAAAAACTCACCATGAACCTACAGTGTGCACTTGCCCTCCAGAAGGCCAACTCCCAAACCACAACACCTGAGTCATGTTTTGGTTTTCTTGCTGAGATTAAAGATTGCTTTGTTTCAACAAAGGTATGGTCAAATATGTTTGTGTCATTGAATACACATGCCAATGTGAACTCCAAAAGGGAATATTTGTAGGGCTTGAGCCCATGTGAGCTTACTGAAGAAGTGGCAACAAATGTCTTGGATGATGCACTACCTGACTGGTCTAAGGCTTTAGACTGAGGGAAGGGATTTAATGACACAAGGATCATAATATGTGTCATAGGTACCATTGTGCCTTGAAGACAGGAAATAAAGAAATTAATGGCATATGGAATGGCAGAAGAGTATGGTATCAAAGAGCATAACACTGTGCTGTCTACTGACTGGCTGACAAAGGCAATGATAACTCATTGTAGGACCACTTCAGGGGCAAATCAGTAACAATTAATCTTCATCACTCAGGTTTTAGAATGTTCAGTCAATAGGAGTATCAGCAAAGATTTTCATTAGCTTACTATTTACACAATAAATTTTAAATGACACGAGTACTGTGTCCAGTTTTGGGCTCCTCAATTCAAGAGAGATGTTGAGGTGCTGGAATGTGTCCAGAGAAGGGTGACAAAGCTGGTGAAAGGCCTGGAACACAAATTGTATGAGGAGAGGCTGAGGGAGCTGGGGTTGTTTAGGCTGGAGAAGAGGAGGCTCAGGGGCGGCCTCATTGTTGTCTACAACTACCTGAAGGGAGGCTGTAGCCAGGTGGGGGTTGGTCTTTTCTCCCAGGCATCCAGCAATAGAACAAGGGGACACAGTCTCAAGTTGTGCCAGGGGAAGTCTAGGCTGGATGTTAGGAGGAAGTTCTTCACAGAGAGAGTGATTGGCATTGGAATGGGCTGCCCAGGGAGGTGGTGGAGTCACTGTCCCTGGGGGTGTTCAGGAAAAGCCTGGATGAGGCACTTAGTGCCATGGTCTAGTTGACTGGATAGGGCTGGGTGCTAGGTTGGACTGGATGATCTTGGAGGTCTCTTCCCACTTAGTTGATTCTATGATTCTATTGTATTTCAGCCTATGTAAGAATGGACTCATGTCTGAAAAAAAAAACCAACATTCAGATGGACACTGTAGAATATCTTTTCATATTCAGTTTTAATGCTTTTTGAAGGAACTCTACCTTACTTGGGACGGGGCAGAGGACCAAGCTGTGTCTGTTGGTCCCTCCTGCCCTATCCTTGTTAAGCGTCTATCAGTGTTTTGTCAGTGCTGATAGTGGAGATGTAGTCAGAATGAAACAAGAGATGAGTGTCATCTTTTGTTTATTTCAACTCTTCTCTGAAATATCTTTTGGAGTTTGAATCCTTCACGAGTAGTTTTAGATGGATTTCTGTGTCAAAGTGGCTGACATGGAAATGGATACTAAGTAATAAGCACACTGCTTACAACCAAAAACTTAGTATTTCCAATGGCTGCTAAACACCGTCTTCTATATCTCCAAAGAAACTGAAAACTCTGTCCTGGATACAACTGTGGGCAGTAGTAACATGTGTTTTTTGACATTATAAGAACTTATCTATGAATGTCTTTTCTTTTTGAAAGAAGTGGTTGTTCAGACGTTAAAAGATTTTTTTTCAACATTAGATGGATTAACCTCTCAGTCAGTGATAGTTTAATCCCCTGCTGTGGACGTCTATCAATTTTAAGGGGTGAAAGAATGTTAAGTCTGCTGTGGAGATGGTTTTTCTTTCTGACCTGAGTGGAAAAGATACATGACATTTATTATCAGTAGGCTACAGAGAAAAATCTTTGAAAGTGCAGATGAAGCTGGATAACAAGTCTAAATATCTCTTTGAATGACTTTCAGACCATGTTACAAGAACGTTATTTTTGTCTCTATTATGACTTATGTGTTAAGTAAGATTACTTCTAAGATGGTTGCAGTGATTTCTAGCTATCTGGGTGAAGATAGCTCTGAATTCCTAGTGCTTTTCAGATGTATAATTGTCATAAAATGCTCTTCATGTACTAGTTAAAGCTCTGATTTTTTATTTTTTTTAAGTTAGGAGAGAAAAATTACTTTGTTTATGTTGAGCTTTCCTGATCAAAATGTTCTGTCCTGCAATTGGTTGAATACAAGAAAGGTCATAAAGCCCCTTTAAAGTTTACTCACTGGCATCTCAGATGACAGTTTCATCACAAGAAGAAAAATGTGTGGCTACACATGCTTAATTATTTTGCTTCCTATGGACTTTCCCCCCCCACACTACTTCCTGCTGCAAGAAAGTTCCTTGCTTCTCCAAAACTTTTTCTAAGAAATCTTTTCAAGATTAAGTCCTTCTTTATGTCTGTTTGCTTTCACTCAGACTGAAGGATTTGCCTGCTTACACAAAGATTAACTCTGGTTCTGTGTTTTACACATCCCCAGATCTTTCACACAGAGGTATATACAAACCATATGGTGAAAAACAGACTTCTCAGATGACTGACTCTTCATGTAATACTTTGCTTTAAACTATTTGTTGCTTATCTGGCATCTTTTAAGTTGTTCTCACAGAAAGTAATATGCAGACATTCTTAAGCTGTCTTTGGGTGAAGGAGCAGCAAAGACAAGGTAGTACTGTGGTAAGAAATTGGCTAGTTATCTATGGGCACAGCATATTGATAAGAAACACACCAGTGCTTCTGTATGCTTAACTATTAATTCTACATGTCACTTAGCAATGTCGTGCAGATACATGTATCATATCCACATGATGTACTAAACCGCTCAGACCAAACTTGGGCAACATTAACATGGTCCTGCATTGAACCATAGAGTAACCCACCTCCTACCCAACTGGCAGCATCTTCACTCCTTGATGTGGAAGCCATGCCAAATGTCATGCTAAATTGATGGTACAAAATGAATCTCCTGAAGTTCACTCACTGAAGTCGATATTTATGCCTCTAAAAATATGATGAACTTCAGCCATGCTACCTGTCCAAATCGACCTGAATTCAAGTCTGCCATCTACAGTCACTGTGTTTGTTAAGGTGTTCTCTCATCAGCTGTCTCAGAATAATTTTCCATCTTTGCAATTTTTTACCTTTCTTTCTTTATTTCTTTTCTTTCTTCCTTCTTTCCTTCCTTCCTTCCTAGAAACAAGTAAAGAAAAACTATTAAATTGTTCACTCACATAGTCCAAGAATATCTTTAAAACTCTGTAAACTTTAAGTTGATCTTTATTCCCCCCCCCCCGCCCTGCCCGGTTGTTAACAATAAAAAAGATGCTCTGATTTTCTATTCACTTTCCTTAAATCTCTTGTATCTAGGGAAAAAAAACCCCAATCTTGTCAATTTCTTCCAATGAAGCAGGATTTTGAGTATTTCAGTCCTTGTCGAAATGGTCACTTCTGATAGAGGGATTGTTCACAACTTACTCTCTGTAAAGTTAACATTCCATGCAGATGGCAAATATTCCATTAATGGGGAAAATACTGTACAAATGGGTTTATTCTACAGCAATGTGCAGCAAATGGTTTATGCAAATAGAATAGAATAGAATCAACCAGGTTGGAAGAGACCTCCAAGATCATCCAGGCCAACCTAGCACCCAGCCCTATCCAGTCAACTAAACCATGGCACTAAGTGCCTCATCCAGGCTTTTCCTGAACACCCCCAGGGACGGTGACTCCACCACCTCCCTGGGCAGCCCATTCCAATGGCAAACCACTCTCTCTGTGAAGAACTTCCTCCTAACATCCAGCCTATNTCCCCAGCCTGTAGCACCGCTTGGGGTTGTTGTGGCCAAAGTGCAGAACCCTGCACTTGACCTTGTTAAATCTCATCCCATTGGCCTCTGCCCACCCACCCAGCCTGTCCAGGTCCCTCTGCAGGGCTTTCCTACCTTCCAACAGATCAACACCTCCTCCTAGCTTGGTGTCATCTGTTGGAAGGTAGAATGTTGATGGATTGAGTTACATATGGAGCTTTTTATTTCTAAGGAAAGATGATAATGGGAGCTGAACCAAGCCATTTTCCAAGCAGTACTGAATACTGATTGGAGTAGGTATAGATGCGTGGATAGGTACATGCAAAGGTACTCCAAGTTTTTGTCAGAACGTGCTGCCAAGACTTATAATAAAACTCTGGCAAAACCTATTGAAATGATGAGGACATTTTTTGCCCTAGTTTTACTCTGGTTCATTCACGCATTTCTCACACATTTGTTAAACTTTCTCAAGTCAGTGTGATTTTTTTTTTTAAGTTATTATTCAGTATGCTTAGGGTAAATATGTTTTAAATGCAACCCTGATACAGTCCAAAAGCAAAACTGAAATATCTTCCATTATTATTCAGTATGCTTAGGGTAAATATGTTTTAAATGCAACCCTGATACAGTCCAAAAGCAAAACTGAAGTATCTTGCTTTTCAAAGTTTCAATTAACTTTTATTATGGGGTTTTTTATGTCCTTTGTGCTAGTCTACTTAATAATTTCTTTTTGTTTGAGGTTAAAAAGACAATCTTGAATGTGATGAAAGGAAAAACAATGCTTTGTTTGCATTCAAGAAGGTTCTTTTCAACTGCTTTCATGTGAGTGGGTGATAAAAATAGGTGAATAACAGCAGGATGTGATGGAAGGGCTCTGAGACAGAAGTTTTGCCTGTTTTTTTCAACTGTATCAGCTTGTTCAATAAATTATATTATCTCTTCCTGCCAACTATATCTCCATAGAGGTAAAACTGTATAAAAGTTTCTATTTTATCATTCACTTGGCACTCATATAGTGGATGTTTCTGTGGGCTTGTTTTCACTGAGTCATGTCAGCTGTTGCATTCAGGGTACACCAGGCAGCCTTGTCTGGCTGGGATTAAAATGCTGCTTGCAATGGGAAGCTCATGTAACCTCATAAGCTCCTGGTAGCAGCCTTTTGCAAGCATAATTTTTTGTTTCTTGAAAAAGAAATATTTGCTTCTTTTGCCCATCTGCCCCTTCTGAGGTGCTGTGCCAACTGCTACAAATTGTTGGCCTAGCATCTTCTTGTAAATCTTTGTTTTTACTTTTTCTGAAGCCTAATTGCAGGGGAAAGTACAAGATTTACCCTTGAATATTAATGTCTGAAAATGCTGATGCAGATATATCTGTCATCTTAGAGAAATGGCTTCTGCCGAGGATATAACATCTTTTTCTTACTTGTTGCTATGTAAATGGTGCTGTAAGACAGCATCTATAAAGGATGAATATTGGAATTCATGGAGTCCTGTCCATGAAATAGAATGCATGCACTTGAAGATGAAAAAAAGAATGACATATGAGAGGGCAGAGAAAAGAAAAATCAAGATGAAAAATGTCATTGCTGAATCTAATGTCATTTGCAAATAGAATCCTGAAGATGTGGCTTTATTAGCTCCTGTGAAACCTGGCAGACCAGTATGAATATCATAGTATGCAGACATTACTTTAACATTGCTGCAAAGCTTTTTATCTTGTCTGGCTGGCTTACTTAGGTTATTTTTTAATAGATTGCAGGGAAAATAGGCAGCCTACACTTTCCTTGGCTAACCATAAAAAAGAGGTCTTTCTGATCTCTAGTCTGTGGTACATTGTGCTTATTTCAGACTCAGTAACCCTTGTGAATACTTCAAAAGTTGATATCAACTGATCTATTTGTCCTGGGGAATTGTCTTTATTTTCTTAACTTCTATTAATGATTCCAGTTAATAAATGTATTTAACTATTGCATTAGACCACATGAACAGTTTTTGTGCAGATTGTGGCTTCAAAGCAATCTCATTCAAGACACCTGCACTTCTCAGGGTCTAGGAGCCCCAACAGGGCTTGGAGTTTGCACCTTCATCTCCACACAAGCAAATTTTGTTATCTTAATCCTAACTCCCACTCCCACTCTGAGACAATCCACAAAGGCAGGAGCTGGAGATTGTGGGAATATAAATGTTTTCAAGATTCATGTTTTAAGCAAGTATACTGGATATTGACTATGTTGACTTCCCTTCTGTGGGACTACACTAGGAAGAGTTCCTTTGTTGTGGTTTGGGTGTTATGTGCCCTCCCACTCTTACGAAATCACCCAGACTAGACTCAGCTGATCTGGAAATAAAGGATGAAGCTATATTTACAGCTTAGCACAATACACAAGCAAATATACACAAATATATACAGTTATATACAAATGAAAAGTAACTCAGAAGCACAATACTCCTCTCAGAAACAAAGTCCCCAGGAAGGCTCCCGACCCAAACTCCCTTCCCCCTCCCTCTTTCCTTCACTTTAGAAATAACCAGATCAATGCACATATATCTCACGTGATAAATCAGGAGATCTGAGGTGAGATGTCAGAAAAAGATGACAAGGAGGTTTGAGGAAAAAGGGGTTAGGTGATTAGAGAGTTACAGGTAGATTCAGCCACAGAGACCAGACCGCCAGAAAGAAGGCACAGCCAGAAGTGAGAGTTGAGCAGTGTGTGTGAAGTGCCCATCTTATCTGTATTTTGCCTAGTTGCATTTCTCAGCAGAAGAATGGGTGATACAGGGCATGTGTTGCCTTTTTTCTTTCTTCTCACAGCTAAGGATTTCATTTCAGAAAAATATGTCAGTTAGTCTCAGACCAGCACATCATTACAGCCTCACTTTAGCAGCAAAAGTACCAGTGAAATCTTGTCCTATGCAAGCGCTGGAGCTGTAGTGGCAAGGACTGAGGAAGCTGTGACAAAAATACTATATATTAAACACGTTTGTGCAACTGAGGACTCAATGAAACAGGTAACCAAAAAGCTCCTCCACCAGAAGCTCCTCCTTCCATTATAGCTATTCTTCTTCTCGAAGCTGGAGGCCTTGGGAACAGCCATATCTCACAAATTAACAGTCCTTCTCTTCTTCATGGTACTTTAAAGATGTGCCACTACCTTGCCCTTAATTCTTTGTAGTGAAATTTAGATTTCCTACAAAATATTGGGAGGAAGAAGATGAAAAAACAATTAAACACATGTGATACACATATCTTAGAGGGATATATCTTAAGAGGAGTATATATCTACATGAATTCATAGAACATACATCTTATTTATGAAAATTAATTACCTTTCTGGATATTTTACAATCATAAGTATTTAAGAGAAACATTGTTTTTTATGGTATAAGCTTCAGGAATTTTGAGGGTGGTTTTGTGTGTGACATTCTATCTTGTGATTAAAGATGTCTATATCTGCATATTTGCTGTGGTTTATTTTATAGAGCAGTACTACAGAATTTGGTTAAGATGATTCTTGTGATAAATACTCTACTTACCAAATATTGAGAAAATATATCCTAGCGAATGCAAATCCTCAGTGCAGCACAGACAATAACTTTTCCCTAAAGTGTGGGACTGGAAATTATGTTACTGAGAGCTTAGTAATATGATCAGGAGCAATTCACGTCAAGGTCACCCTTTCTGACCTAACTCCAAGTCAAAAGTGACTGAAAATTGTTTCCATCTGATATGTTTGCTCATTCCTTGATAGTCTCATTACAAAGCAGAGCCGATTGCATTACAAATTTTCCACAAAAAATGTCATTAATGGACATCCTCCTTGTCAGCATCAGACAAAATCTGACTGGGAAACTGAATCATAGAATGATAGAAACCAACCTAAGGAGTGTTTGTAGCCAGGAGGAGGTTGCTCTCTTCTCTCAGGCGGCCAGCACCAGAGCAAGAGGACACAGCCTCAAGCTACACCTGGGGAAATTCAGGCTTGAGGTGAGGAGAAAGTTCTTCACTGAGAGAGTCATTGGCTACTGGAATGGGCTGCCCAGGGAGGTGGTGGAGTCGCCGTCCCTGGAGCTGTTTAAGGCAGCATTGGACGTGGCACTTGGTGCCATGGTCTAGCCTTGAGCTCTATGGTAACGGCTTGGACTTGATGATCTATGAGGTCTCTTCCAACCTTGGTGATACTGTGTGATACTGTGTGAAAGACCATTATCTAGCTCTACCAATTCTGGCATTAAACCGTGTCCCTTAGCACCATATCTATGCCTCCAGGGACAGTGATTCAACTGCTTTACTGGGAAGTGTATTCCAGTGTCAAAATATTTCTTCTAATATCTGATATAAACCTTCCCTGGTGCAACTTCAAAGCTATTTCCTCTTGTCCTGCCACTTGCTGCTTGGGAGAAAAGACCAACTCCTATCTCCTTTCAGGTAGTTGTAGAGCAATGAGTTTTGCCCTGAGCCTCCTTTTCTCCAGACTAAACAGCCCCAATTCCCTCAGCCATTACTGTTCTGAAGACCCTTCACCAGTTTCATTATCCTTCTCAGGATTCACTCCAGGACTCCCATGCAGGGAGGGTCCCCAAACTGAGCACAGTGCTCAAGGAGTACTGAGGAAGGGGCCTGAAGAGTAGAGTAGCTTTTTATCCAAGGGCGTACTCTGAATAAAACTGAAGCACACTGAGACACAAGGACACTTTGGGATTCCACTGTGTAACTTCAGTCACATAGATTAAATTAATGGTTAAAGGCACTCAGACTCCAAGTCTCTAACTGCAATATGTTTTAACTTGAAGTAGAATTCAATGAAAAAAAACAATCCACAACCACTTAATTCCATAATTGAAATTTGTGCAATTGTATTAGCAGATTATTTCTAACTGTTCTTACTACATGGTCAACAGAGTAATGCAAAGGTTGTACTGGAACTGTACTCTTCAGTGTCCACAGTATTTTCATGCTGACAAAAAAACTAAATCTGTATAAAACCTGCTGTGCTATATTGAAAACTGTAATTTCAAAAGGCTGTTGTTGGTTTTGTTGCCCTTTTTTTTCCCCCTAAATAATTTAAAGTAACATGGTAAAATCAATATTTAATCTCTCCAGTACTACTATGCACTGGTGGAAGAAGTGAATATATAGTTCAGGCTAATAAAAATCTAGAATTAATACATACACAACATAGTTTGCTACAAGGTCTTGGATAGTTGGATGTTAATGTTCTTATGCTGGAAAATCAGGGGGTTTAGGATGATTTTTGTTTTTTTTTTTGTTTGTTTTTTTTTAGGAGTGTGGAATACTCTGTTAGCAACACGGAGAAGATACCATTTGTCCAGAAACAGATAACCTATGGAGGGTATATCAAGTTACATCAATGACTTTAATAAGAAATTCAGAGCTCATTTGTGAGCAAGACTCTCAGATGGTTAAAATCAAATTCACTGACTTCCCTTGAGTTATACTGGTTAGCCTGAGCTGAATATTTGACCAAACATAAACTAGATCTGAATGACGGAGACCATGAACTACTATAGTGTTTATAGACAGTCCAAAAAGGTTTGCTGTAGTTGTGAAATAGCTAAAATCCCCCCCCCCAGTAAACAGTAAACTCATAGCTGTTAGGCTGCTTTGCTGAATCTATCAGGTCATCTGACGGCTGAACATGAAATTAGTGTTTATAAAGATCCCTATTAACGTTTCCAGCCATATGTTAATTCGTAAAGTGAAAGCATGAAGTTTCATCAAGTCAATTCCCAAGGCCTGTGGTTAACAAGGGTCTTCGTAACAGCAACTCATGGAGCAGATGACAACTGCTGCATCATTTGGAGTTGTGAGGATAGAGTTACCAAGAGTGTACTGAAAGCAGCCAGATGCTGTAACTGACCTCATTAGATCTCTTGCTCTGATGGAATGTTAATTTTAAGTCCCCTTATTTGAATTTTTACAAGTGCTTCTTAAAGGAGCATGCAAGTATTAGGAGCTTCATTAAGGAAGTCTTTTCATGTTACTATTTAAAAACCACACTACAGTACAGAAACTATGTAAAGGAATTGTGAGTACCCTGCTGTCATTTCAATCAGTCCACTGACAGAAATATTTTGCAGAGCTGATACCAGCAAATTGAGATTCCCAGTGCCAGATAATTTTTATCCATGATGATACTTTTTAGTATGTTAGATAGAATGAAATTAAAAAAAAATGTTATTGTTTGGTAGATCAAATAGTAAAGGGAAACATAAAAATGGGTACCATGCGTGGTATTGTGAGAGTCTAAAGCCTCTCTCGCTTGTTCATCAACAAAGATAAAGATGGCATCGCCTCTCGCTAGTTCATCAAAGATAAAGATTGCCTTTGTTGGTTTCCGGGACTCAGACTCGGTGCATGGCCTAAAGCTCAGAGATGCAAATCAACAGACAACACCTTCGAAACTCCTGCACTTCAGCCTGGCTGGAATGCCCAGGAGGCCTACGGCTTATCTCAGCTACCCCGAAGGGAAAAGGCCTGTGTGTATTCAGGGTATGGACAGGTACAGCCAGGGAGGGGGCGGAGGTCCTCTCCCCGGTGGCGCCAGACCCCTGCGAATGTACGAGAATACACAGGAAGATTTCCTGGGGACCTGCAG
>WAAF01000045.1:0-11910 GCA_013400475.1 Tricholaema leucomelas
ATTCAAGGCTATCACTTTCCTGGTGATATTTTGGCAAGGAAGATGCAGCGCTGTGTGCAGGGTAGTTTATCTCCGCAGCTGCACACTGTACACATGCAGCTGCAGGATTTTTATTTCCAACTCAGATATTCATAAAGCAGTTCAATACATAATCAAACACTTCCCGAGGAGGTTGTTTTTTTTCCTGGAACTGTTGTGCATGTGTTCTGATCGTCCTGTGGGGTCTCTCTGGTGGTCATGAGGCTGAAGTAACGAGTCTTCCTCAGGTGTCATTGTGACTCGGCTGTTTGTGTCTTCACAGTCGCATGCTTTACGGTCTCTTTTCTACCATGCTCATGGCGTTTTCTGTTATTGTTCATCCCTAACCTTGTTTAGTTAGCTCCAACACACCCCTGTTTTGTTCACGTCCCCCACTGGCAGGGGCTATCTCTTCACAGTGCTTCATCTTATCGCCCACAGGTTCCAATGTCTCCAGCTTAGTTAGCCCCAACACACCCTGCTCTGCCATTCTTATATTGACATATTTTTATTTTCTCATATTTTTGTATTCTGCTTTTCCCTGTCCCGTATTGACACGGTTACTATTTTTTCACAGCACCTCGTGTCGGATGTCTTGTGGCCCCACCATGCCTACGTAGTCAAGGGAGGAAAGAAGCTTTGAATTCATTGTCCAGAACAATGGTGCTAGTGCGTATTGGCCAGTTTAGTTTCAAAATCAAGTATATAAAGGGGGATGATTTAGAAACCAGGCCTTTCTACAATAGCTTTCTACACTAGCCTTTCTGCACCCTGCCTGTCTACATTCAGCCTTTGTCTTCAGGGAGCCATCCTATCTCTCCTCGTTTGCGGCTCATTAACAGGCAGCCAAGTGTATGCAGCTCACACCGGCCAGCTTAGCAGCATTTCTTCCCTCTGCCTGAAATATTTGTATTTTACCCTGGGATCATCGTGAGATTGAAAGCATCTTTCATATGAGAGACTTACTCAGGGACCAAAGGCATTGTGAGTATATGCTGGAGTACATGCTAATCCATAGATATTAGTTAGAATTTTTCCTGTTCTCGTGTTACTGTTTTCCAAGTTCTGATTGTTTAAGGGCTAAAGTAAGAGTTCTGAAACTGCTTCCCCAAACAAGGCAGACAATCCTTTTAATCCTGTCCAACAGAGCACTGGGAGCAAACAAAAAAACTAGATACAGCAGTGAGTGCTCCAGGCCTCATTCATTGCTTTGAAAATGTTTGTCTGATAATTTAGAACCAGTTATTATAATTCCTACTGGGCCAGACAGAACTGCTGTGAAATTCCTCATAGACACCGGTGCACAAATCACAGTGTTAAATATACAACTGGCAAAACATTTAAGGATCTTGCCATCTAGGAAAAAGATAAAGATAAAAAGTGTCACAGGACTGTCTGATACCTGACACCTAGCCAAAACAAGACTGTAGCTAGCAGGTGATAAATGGAGTACCATAATTGAAGAGGTCTTGAGCTCTTACCAGGAAAATATTCTAAGGTTTGATGTCCTGGCTGGTAAGAAGTGGTACCTCCCAGATGGCACACTATGGAGCTTTGGCTCTTATGGGGTGAGGGCAAAGGACAGCCTGTGGGTTCTTCCTTTTTTGGGTATATTTGGGTGATTGCCAAAGGTGATTGGGTGATAATGTGGCCAATGAGACCATTAGCCTCGGGGGTAAACAGGTGAATAAGGTGCTAGCCTGCGTGTTTGTTCGTTCCTCACTCACCTGCTGCTCGCCCGACCACCACATCAGCCTGCCATGCCAACAGCCGATTCCACATCGCAGCCCATATGGAATTCACCACAGGACTTCTATTGAATATTTTCCTGCCTAAGTTTTGGGCCACAGACATTTGACTGAGGACTAGTGAGTATTCTTAATTCTTTATTCAAGTTGCTAAAGGAATTTAACTAACTTCACAAGCGGTGAGTTAAGCTGCAGGACTCTCTATCAAAGATATTTCTAAAATCTTTCAAATTTCCATTGTATAGAGACATTCTGTAAAATAGTTTTGCTAACCGCATCCAAGAACTTGTGTGGATAGTTGTAAATAAGTTTGGGGGAATTATCTTTATATATATATTAATAAATTATTTAATAACTTTTAAATCGGCCTCATTGCATTTTACCCCAAACTAGGATTTCAACTAACCCATTCATAACAAGGGCCTACAGGAAAGCTGGTGAGAGAGTTTTTAGGGTGTCAGGTAGTGATCAGACTCAGGGAAATAGAGCAAAACTAGAAATGAGTAGATTCAGATTGGATTTTAGGAAAAAGTTCTTCACCATGAGGGTGGTGAGACACTGGAACAAGTTGCCCAGGGAAGTGGTGGAAGCCTAATCCCTGGAAGTCTTCAATGTCAGTTTGGATGTGCTTCTGAGCAACCTGATCTAGTATGAGGTGTCCCCGCCCATGGCAGAGGAGTTAGGACTGGATGCTCCTTGATGTCCCTTCCAACCCTGGGAATTCTTTGAACCTGTATGTATGGTAAAACAGTTAATGCAATTAACATTAATTATTCTGTTTGTGTGATAAACAGTGTCCCAGGAAGCCAGAGATAAAAAGACACTCAAGAGCCCTCTCCAGAGGACAAAAGCTTCCTTTTTCTTGCCCAGTAGAACAAAAGAAATCAAAGAAATAAATCAATTGATTTCTTTCCAGAGATAGCTTCCTATGCTGTCATTGCTTAATCCTCAAGGTGACCCGATTGAGGCTGTGAGTACCAACAGATTACCAAGAGGAAGGAATAAAAATAACACAAAAATGGTATGTGTTGTTCTCCTGAAACTCAAGAACATGAAGGACAAGAATAGAACCTTGCTGTCAGTTCAAGAAATTAAAAAAAGACAAAAGGAGGAAAAGAGTCACAGAATTCACTCCACACACACACACCACCCTTCAACTCTCCAAAGTATACACTTTCATCCTCCAAAATGTTAGCTCTTGTGAACAGAGAGGCTTTGTTTCTGTGCTTAGAAACTAGCAGGATTCTAAACTATTTTCAGATTTAGGAGTGCCATTTTTTGTGGCTTTTCTGGAGCATTGGAAGGAATTACAAATCATTTCAGAAGCTGACTTAGCACAGTCTGGCCTTTTCCTGTTTAGTTCAGGAATCAGCAATACTCAAAATATACCAGAAGCATGTGGCCAGCAGGGTGAGGGAGGGGATTCTGCCCCTCTGCATCATGATCATGAGACCTCACCTGGAGTACTGTGTCTGGAAATCGACATGGAAATTGTGTGCAAGGTCTTGGCAAGCAGTCAGAGCAAATGTGAGAGAAAAACAATATTTTTTTTTCCCACCTAACCGGGCAGTATTCAGTACTCAGGTCTCTCCTGGACAGTCAAGGATGCAATTATGTGCACAGCAAAGCTGTGATTCTGTGTGTTTCCCATTATCCTTAGCTCTAAAGTTTTCTTCCAGCCACAGTGTTGCATGCTGAGAGTCAAAGGGGTCTTTTTACACCCCTGCCTATGATGGTGTCTATTCTAACGCAGTTGTGATGGTTTGGGTGTTCCCCACCCCCCCACACTTTTAGAAATTACCCAGACTAGACTCAGTCGGCTCTGGAAATTTGAATGAAGCTTATATTTACAGCTGGCACAAGTTACAAGCAGATATTTACAGTATATATAGTTATATACAGAAATATACAAGGTAAAAAAGGTAATACAAACACAATTCCCCTCCCAGAAACCTGAGTCCCCAGGAGGGGCTCTCAACCACCCCTCACCTTCCCCCTACCCCTCTCAACCTTACCCCAGTCCTAAGGAAGAATGGAGGTTCGGCCAAAAGGGTTAAAAAGCAAGGTGAAGCAGCCAAGCAAAAGGAGGGTGAGGTTAGAAAGCAAGATGGAGTCCAGCCAGCAGCCTCAGCTTCTCCCCAGCAGGCAAAGCTCCCCAGCGAAGAGAAGAAGCGAGTGCAGTAATCTTTGTTTTGCCTTTCTTCTTTACACATCCCAGCAAGACTGTGAGGGAAGTAGACCTCAACATTGTTTTCATTTTACAGCCTATCATCTAGTTCTTCTCACCAAAACATGCTAGCTAGGCTCAAACTAGCACAGCAGTACAGCGCATACCTAACTTCTGGTTTAGCATATCAACTGAGTAGCAGGAACAGGGTGGGTCCAGATCTCCAATCTCTCATCTGAGTCCATAACAACTCTAAATTGATGCTTTGTCAGCTCAGAGCAGCCAAAACTATTTGATTCTACCTGGCTATGATTTCTACCTGGAGCATACTAGGGTCTAACTACCCAGAGATACACAGAAATGATGTTAAGACAGAATCATAGAATCATAGAATGGTTTAGGTTGGAAGGGACCTCAAGGATCATCCAGCTCCAACACCCTCCCATAGGCAGGGACACCTCCCACTAGAGCAGGTTGCTCAAGGCCTCATCCAGCCTGGCCTTAATCCCTCATGTTTCTCTCCAGTTTATTTCCTAGAGGTCCTGCACTTACTACTGATTCATTGCTGTAGACATTTGGTCGGATGTCTAAATACCTTCTGAGTGTCCTCAGTCTTGTAAACTTTGTATTGGAAGCTGTTTTGTGCTAGTAGTAGAGTCTTTCTGCCTGTGGGGACCTGTCTGTATTCACGGCTGGTGTCAGGACTAAATTATGGAGAAGCCAATTTGGACCCATACCAAACAAATTCTCTACTGAGGTAAAGCAGCCAGCAGAGAGGTCTTGCTTGTGCTTACAGAGGTGTTTCTTAATAAGCTCCAGCAGATCTAGGAACACTTTGATTACTAGAGGATGTCTCAGGGGGGCACTTGAAAAATTATGGAAACTAGAATTTTCAGGATGACTTTCATGCCTGCCTTGCCTGCATGAGGCAGAGGCAGATAGGATTTCAGTTTTTCCTTGGGTGTTTCTTGCCTGAATTTCTTTCTCTGCCTGTAAACTTGGTGCAACTTAAGACACATGGCAGAAAACAACTACATTAAAAATAATAAAGTGTTTTAGAGCTGTTTTTCCTGCTGAGACTGCAAGGGGGGGAAGGATTTTAAAGAGTCAGTAGGGCATCAGGGCTATTGCAGAGCCTAGTTGCCTTTGGGGCTTGACATACATTTACTTATTTTTAAAATGGCAAAGTATTTCATGTTTTACTTCAGCCATTTTAATCTCTCACAAGGAGGAGGAATCCAGGGCAACAGCATCAGCTGAATTATAGTTAATTAAAATACAGGCTGGGGCTGGAAGAATTTATTTTCAATTACCTCTTCTAGGCTACCCTGGATTGCAGGGCATCATCCTCTTTTCACAGAATCACAGAATAACATCCTGGTGCTGGAAGAGACCTCAAAAGCTCATCCAGTTTAAACCTCCCTGCAGAGCATAGATACTGGATCACACAGGAACACATCCAGGTGGGTTTTAAATATCTCCAGAGAGAGAGATTCCACAACCCCCCTGGGCAGCCTATTCCAGGGTTCTCACACTTACAGGGAAAAAAAAATTCCTCATGTTTCCATGGAACTTCCTATGCTTCAGCTTCCAGCCATTGCCCCTTGTCACTGGACATCACTGAGCAGAGCCTGGCTCCAGCCTCCTGGCACTCACCTTTGCATATTTATAAACAGGAATGAGATCATCCCTCAGTTTCCTCCTCTCTAACCTCAAGAGCCCCAGTTCTCTCAGTCTCTCCTCATAAGGAAGATATTCCACTGCCTTAAGCAGCTTTGTGGCTCTGTGTTGGACTTTTTCAAGTAATTCCCTGAGGTCCTTCTTAAACTGAGAGGCCCAGAGCTGGACACAATATTCCAAGTGTGGCCTCAGCAGGGCAGGGAGAAGAACCTCTCTCAACCTACTAAGAACAGCAATGGCGTTGGTCTTTCTGGCCACCAGAGTGGACTGCTGGCTCATGGCCAACCTTTCATCCATTAGGAGCCCCAGATCCTCTTCCCCTTCATCGCTCTCCAACAGTTCAGTCCGCAACCTGTCCTGATCCATGGACTTGTTCTTTCTCAGGTTCAGAAACTTTTTGAACTTCATTAAATTTATCCCTGCCCAACTCTTCAGCCTGGCATTCTCCCTATTGAGTGTTCCTCTCACCAAGAGTGAAGGAAATCCAACTTTCTGGAGCTTCTGTCATTGGAAAAAAAGAGTGTAAGATATTACTTAGTATTGTTCAGTTATTTATTTCACCAGTACTATACAGAGCTCTTGAGTTTCATACTTGTGGTTTTGATGAAAACATGACTTACCCATGGTCTAGAAGGAGAATAGCAAAGTGCTTGAGTAGAAACTGACTTTGACTCCCTGACCACTTGTGATGGAGAGTCCCAAGGATCACAGAATGGGATTGAGCATGTTTACCTGCCTTTCTGCATTGAGGTCAGAGGTGGGAAAACAGGGCAAAAGAAACCCTGACAACCTAATCTGGTTTGGTCTGGTCACACAAGAGGAGTTCATAAGAGCACACCCCTGTTGCATGCAAGGCGTATGCGCCCCTGATTTTTGGCAGAGAACAGCCTGTAGGTTCTTCCTTTTTTGGGTATATTTGGGTGATTGCCAAAGGTGATTGGATGATAATGTGGCCAATGAGACCATTAGCCTCGGCCATTGTCCTATAAAAGGAGGTAAACAGGTGAATAAGGTGCTTGCTTGTTCCTCGCTCACTTGCTCCTTGCCTGCCCACCACCTCAGCCTGCCATGTCACCAGCCGATTCCACATCGCAGCCCACGTGGAATTCACCACAGGACTTCTATTGAATATTTTCCTGCCTAAGTTTTGGGCCACAGACATTTGACTGAGAACTAGTGAGTATTCTTCATTCTTTTTTCAAGTTGCTAAAGGAATTTAATTAACTTCACAAGCAGTGAATTAAATTGCAGGACTCTCTATCAAAGATATTTCTAAAATCTTTCAAAATTCCATTGTATAGAGACATTCTGTAAAATAGTTCTGCTAACTGCATCCAAGAATTTGTGTGGATAGTTATAAATAAGTTTTTGGGAATTATCTTTGTACATATATTAATAAATTATTTAATAACTTTTAAATCAGCCTCATTGCGTTTCACTCCAAAGTCAGATTTAAACTAACCCATTCATAACACCACTGAGTTAAGGACAAGAAAGAAAATTGCAAGGAAGAAAGATTACAAGGAATTCCAAAGGTGTCAACTGTGACAGCTCTATCTGGAGCTGTTATGCCTAACTTATTTTACAGGGAATTTCAGCTTTTATGGTTTGGTCTTTGGGAGTTCTTAAGTGGCTTTTTCTGCTCCTCATCTTCATGAATTGTGTTAACTTTTAATATCTGCTTCTAAAAGGTCCAGATTTAAATGCAATGCTGGTAAATATCACTCATAAGTTTCTTTGTGTTTTCATTCAGACTTGCTGAGAAAGCATTCAGAGGCAAAGAAGGCATCAAATGAATAAGCAGGTGAGTGGGAGATTGTTGGATATAGTAATATTGAATGTAGTGATTTTATAGAATTGTTTGTGGTACAGCTATTGGAATATTATGCAGTAAAACAAGCCATGGACAGGTGAGAGTTCAATAAGTGCTGAATAGAGATAAAGTGGAAGGTTGGAATAACCTTAGAGATGTAGCAAATGTAAACAAATGTAAGCCTGGAGTCCGTGGTTTTCGCCTATCTCTGCTGACTTGGAATTGCCAGACACAATATACATGTTGTTGGGAGAATATGAAGAATTTCTGCCAAGTAGTTGTAATCCTAACGTAGTCCTTACACAGGTTCATGTAACAAATTGGAATCTGAGATGATGTTGTAATCCTACTTTGTAGCCTTTCGATAAAAAAAGTATATAAACCCATGCTTGGGGTGCAATAAACTGGATTGGATTTGGAACTCGCTTATGTTAAGCCTTCTCCCCGTCTCTTATTACCCCTGATACTATGATATCACAGCCTATGACAGGAGGTATATTTCTAGGGGGATTCAAAGTGTGAGCTTTGCTTCTGCAGCTGAAAAGTTGGCTGGAATGAACTGCTAACATAAAAAATGTTAGCCAGATAAATTTAAATTTAGAAGTGTAATACTCCTTTTACCTTTTGTCCTTTTAAAAATCAGATAACTGGGCATATTAGATAGATTGATGCAGGGCATCACAGTGTCGGGACATGGAGTTCTGAGACAGGTGTAGTTTCTGTGCTTAAAAGATGAGTTAGAAATCGAATTACTTTTTATTTCCTAAAACCTAACCCAAAAACTCTGTGACAGTAGTAGTTTTACTCCTGGGGTCAGGCTTTATAGCCATGTAGCCCACTTAGGATTCTGCAGTAATTCAAGTGATCTACAGGGTTTGAGGAGTAGACTGTTTGTAGGAGTCAGAATATCTTTTCTTTTTGTGTCAACACCTAGATTTGAACAGTACCAGACTCTAAAGCACATGCAAAGACTCTCTGCCATCCTCTAGATACACTCCCAGATGGTAAGAGCTGCAGGTACAAGCATCTTAGAGATGAGGAAATATTTGCAGCAATGGGGAAGAAAACAAATTATAGAATCATAGAATGGTCTGGGTTGGAAGTGGCCTCCAAAGGTCATCTAGTCCATTCCCCTCTGTAGTTAGTAGGTGAATCCTCAAATAGATCTGGGTATCTTTAGCTTTGAGAGGAGACTGAGAGTTTGATAAAGATGCAAAGTCTGAGTACAAAGTTGATGGAGCCAGCCTCTGCTCGGAGTTGCCCAATGCCAGGACAAGAGGCAATGGTGGAAGTTGAGGCACAAGAAGTTCCATGGAAACCCGAGGAAAAAAAAAATCCCTATGAGAGTGACAGAACCCTGGAACAGGCTGCCTAGGAGGGTTGTGGAATCTCCTTCTGGAGATATTCAAAACTCACCTGGATGTGTTCCTGTGTGATCTGGTATTGGTAGTCCTGTTGAGGCAGGGGGGTTGGACTGAATGAGCTTTTGAGGTGCCTTCCATCCCCTGACATTCTGTGATTCTGTAGACTGGGTTGTTCAGAGCTCTGTCAAACTTCACCTTTAATATCTCTGGGGAAGGTCCTCAAGCACTTCCCTGTGCAACCTGTTCCAGTACTCAACCATAGTCATAGGAAAGAACTTGATCCTAACATACAATCTATATCTGCTCTTCTCCAGTTTGAAGCCATTGCCCTCCTCCTGTCACTGCAAGTCTTTGCAAACAGTCTCTCTCCATCCTTAGTGCAGGTCCCCTTCAGGTACTGGAAGGTCACTATTAGGTCTGCCTGGAGCCTTCTCTTCTCCAAACTGAACACTCCCAGCTCCCTCAGCCTGTCCTTGCAGTAGAGCTGCTCCAATCCCCTGATCATTTTTGTGGCCCTCCTCTGGACCTGCTCCACCATTTCCGTGTCCTCCCTGTGTTGAGAGCTCCAGGTGCTTGTTTGAATGTAGTTTGGAGAGCTTCTTCATCCTTTCCCCTGGGCTGTTGCTTTCAAAGCAGAGAACTCAGTAGCATTCCTCTTGAGGTTGGTAAGCTGCAGCCTCACGTTTACATTTGAGGGGAACTCCTGAAGCTCAGAATGGTTTTATGGGCTTGCAATTACTGCATTTTGACACAAAGCTTCCACCTGAGGTAAGTTTGTGAAATAAGCAGCTGTGGATAGTGTTGTCCCTTTGAGAACTCGCTTGAGAAAGTGCCCAGCAGATGGTGCAATAGGCTTTGCTTTGCTTTTTAGCTGCAGAAGTGCCTAGAACTTGACATGTCCTTTGGGTTGAAATTAAATGAAGCAATTTTATATGCTTTGATCTGAAGCTAACATTTATTTTAAATTCAATTTAAAAAGAAAGAAAGAAACAAAAAACAAAAAGGTTTTCAGAAGAAATCAATTGAATTTGATATGCATTTCTGTGATAACACCTCTGTCCTTATAAAAACTTCTGAAAACAGAAGCCATGCCTTTGCTTAATCCCTGCACAGGGCAAAATGCGATCTTCCTCATCCACGATCATGCCAGCATCTGACAAAATCATGTTTAACACCTTTGACTCCTGTAAGAACCAAGTACTGCTTAAAGCTGTGGCTACAGAAACTCCCAAAAACTACTTTTCTGACATTAATAATCACTGTTAGGCAGAATATCTCTATATTTCCATCTAATAATGATTAATTACAATTAATTAGAAGACTCTTTTCTTGCACAGATAGAGCCCAGAATGCCAATTGTATCCTGGGCTCCATCAAGAGGAGCATGGTCAGAAGGTCCAGGAAGACGATTCTCCCGCTCTGTTCCACTCTGGTGAGATCCCACCTGTAATACTGTGTCCATTTCTGGAACCCCTACTACAGGAAAGATTTGGAGGTGATGAAATATGTCTAGAGAAGGGCCACGAGAATGATCAGAGAGCTCTCTGCTATAAGGACAGGCTGAGAAAATTTAGGCTGTTCAGTCTGGAGAAGAGAAGCCCGCAAGGAGACCTTATTGTGGTCTTCCAGTATCTGAAGATGGCTACAAGAAAGCTGATGAGGAATTTTTTTGATGACAGGTGGTGATAGGACTGTGGGGAATGGATCCAAGCTAGAGGAGGGTGGATTCAGACTGAATATTAGGAAGATGTTTTTCACCATGAGGGTGCTGAGACACTGGAACAGGTTACTGACAAAGGTGGTGGAAGTCTCATCCCTGGAAGTTTTTAATGCCAGACTGGATGTGCCTCCGAGCAACCTGATCTAGGTGAGCAATTAATTTTCCTACTCTGATTCTCTTTAAACTGTACTTACCAATTTGTCAGAACTTATGAGAGGCTGCAGTGTTGAAAATTGCATGCTGAGGAATTGTAAAGCTCTGCAGAGGCTTGAATCCCTTGCAGCAGATGTTTCTTCTGTGCCTTATTTAACTGTACTTTTGAGCAAGCTACACAAATTTAGCTTTGGAACCAGAAGTGATGAGTAAGGAGAAAATCATGTTATAAAAAGTCAAACTCTGTCTAGGAGAGCAAGCAGCTCGCTTCAACAATTTGCTCACAGTGTTTAAAAGAAGCATTTAAATTACTTGCTAACCTCCTGTTAATAGTGGAGAATCCCTCATAAAGCTGAAGACCTGAACACCTCAGATGCCTCCAAAGTGCAGTAGGTTTTACTGTAATCATGAAACTGCAGTCTATAAATATGTTAAATCTCTTAAAATTGTGTTTCTAACTCTGCCTTTTGTGAGCTCCTAAATGCAGCCTTAATGTGAGCAAAATGCTTTTGGGGAGCCCAGAAAAATGCGATCAGGTTCGATTTAATTGCACCCTACCTACCTAAGTACCTTTCTTCTGCCTGCTGGATTCTGGTGGTAAATCAGCCACTGGGCACCTAGTGTCTATTTCAACAAATGTGAACACCCTGTTCAAAGTTCATATACGAAATTCAGATACTATCTTTTTTAGGCTGCTGTGGGGTGGAAACATGCAAGAATAATAGAATTGTGAGGGTTGGAAGGGACTCCAAGGAGCATTCAGTTCCAACTCTCTTGCCATGGGCAGGGACACCTCACACTACATCAGGTTGCTCAGAGCCTGGCCTTAAAAACTTCTAGGGATGGCAAACTGGAGCGAAGAAACTCCTCAACTCAAAAACAATTATAGAATTAAAGGGCTGGAGAGTGGTCCAAAACTCAGTAACATCACATCTTCTGTACCAGCCCATGAGATGTGGCAGATGTACTACTTTGCTCCCTCATGATGTCTGTGCCACAGTGAGACTGTCCAGATGAGACATGTCATACTCTGTGATTTGTCACTCAACCAGAGGAGCTGCATCAGTGCTTCCTAAGCTAAATGGGAACTACAAAATGACAGCAAGAGATATATTTCTTTTACAAGAACTAAGCTCACTGCTTAGCTGGTGAACTAAGAAGACTGGAGATCCTCTCCTATTAAGCGAGGCTGTCACGGAGGAGATTCTGTGGCTTACTGTTATGGAGGCAGGGAATTAATGTGTCCG
>WAAF01000046.1:0-28396 GCA_013400475.1 Tricholaema leucomelas
ACTCCTACTGTGATGTCCCCTTCCCGTGCCCGTGGCTGAGGACAGCTTTGCTTGAACCAGATTCTCAAATTCCTCCAACACCTTGCCAAGGTAGAAGAAAGAATGCTGCTGGGAGGAGGAAGGGAAGGCAGGGTTTTAAAAAAAGTTGTCTTTCTGACAATCAAATCTGTAGTGAGAAGCTCTGAAAATAAATGGCAGAAGGGGTTCCAATTTCTCTATGAAGCCCTAACACAAAATGTTAGGAAACACAGAAAATCAGTCATATGTTTGCTGCTACAGGAAAGAAGTGCACAACACATTTACCTTAAAATCAAATTGTTCAACCCCGGTGTCTGCTACTGAAGCATAAGTGCTAATGGCTAGGATATGACCTGTATTCCACCATGCCACTTTAATAGATGAAATAAGATCATCGTGGCCTGAAATGCAAATGTTTAGAAGTATGTAATGGTGTTATCATTGTTACTTATTTTTTAGCTGTGTTCAAATGTGTATTACCTGGTGAAGCACCCTTAGGAGTCCATACCTATAGTTCCTTCCAGGAACATCAAGAACAGTTAACTGAATTCTGCACAAGAAAGGAACTAACAAGATACACAAGAACTAACAAGATGCACAAGACCACATAAAATTACATCTCAGTGATATCATGGATTTTAAAATAAGCCATTTCTTTGAAGGAAAGCTCAAGAATTGCACCTTTGAGGGTAATTGTAGTGATGGAACAGCAGTAATCATGTTATACATGTCAAATGTCCTTCTTCGGAACAGCTGATTTTTACCTAAAAGGATAGTGTTGTCATTTTTACAAGTGCAACATTCTAGTTTTGAAATGAAGCATTTAAAACATTCATGTCAACTAGAGGGTTTTGGGCAGGGTTTTTTGGTTTGATTTAAAGTTTTTTGTTTTTTTTTTTTACTGTGCCCAGTTCTGGGCCTCTCAGTTTAAGAGGGAGACAAAAGTGCTGGAGAGTGTCCAGTGCAGAACCACAAAGATCATGAAGGGAATGGAACACCTCTGTTACAAGGAGAGGTTGAGGGAGCTGGGGCTGTGCTGCTGGGAGAGGAGGAGACGGAGAGGTGACCTCAGCAATGGTTATCAACATGTGCAGGATGAGTACCAGGAGGCTGGAGCCAGGCTCTGTGCCAGGCCAAGGGACAATGGGTGGAAGCTGAGGCATAGGAAGCTTCCTTGAAACATGACATGTTGAGATACCGGAACATGTCCAGAGAAGCGCAATGAAGCTAGTGAGAGGCCTGAAGCACAAGCGTTATGAAGAGAGGCTGAGGGAGCTGGGATTGTTTAGCCTGGAGAAGAAGACACTCAAGGGTGACCTCATTGCTGCCTACAACTACCTGAAGGGAGGCTGTAGCCAGGTGGGGGTTGGTGTCTTCTGCCAGGCAAGTGGCAACAGAACAAGGGGACACAGTCTCAAGCTGTGCCAGGGAAGGTCTAGGCTGGGTGTTAGGAGGAAGTTGTTGGCAGAGAGAGTGATTGGCATTGGAATGGGCTGCCCAGGGAGGTGGTGGAGTCACTGTCCCTGGAGGTGTTGAAGCCAAGCCTGGCTGGGGCACTTAGTGCCATGGTCTGGTTGATTGGACAGGGCTGGGTGCTAGGTTGGAGTGGATAAGCTTGGAGGTCTCTTCCAACCTGTTTGATTCTTGAGGAGGATATTTTTCCCTGTAAGGGTGACAGAGCACTGGAACAGGCTGCCCAGGGCAGTTGTGGAGATATCTCTCTGAGATATTAAAAACCCACCTGGATGTGTTCCTGTGTGATCTGCTATAGGTGATCCTGCTCTGGCAGGGGGATTTGACTGGATGAGCTTTTGAGGTCTATTTTATCCCCTTACATTCTCTGATTGATTCTATTATTAGTAGTAGTAGTAGTATTACTATTATTACAATAAATAAATATTACTAATAAATATCTCCTATATAGAAATAAACATTATTATATATTATTATTAATAAAGATAATTAATAATAACAACAATAATAAAAAAAACTAAAACTCAATATGCCACTATACCAATATATCATACTAAATAGTTACACATCTGCTTGTAGCAGCAAATGCAGTCAAAACAACCTCTCCAGTGCAGTAAAAGCAATTGTTAAAGTGGTGTAGTTAAATGCAGCCCTTGGAATGAAAAGCAAAGGGCAGAGCAGTTTTCCAGGATTAGCAGATTTAAGCAGTGCATTCCCAAGAATTCACAGCTCCAGCCAGCCCTGGCCCACAGTTCCCTGCCAGCACTGCAGAGATTGTATCCACTTACATCTCATCTTCAGTCTGGCTTGTGCCTTAAAGTCCAGGCTACAATCCTTCTATTTTGTTGGATGTTTTTATCTTTCATTCAGTCTTCCTTTTTGGACTCAATCTTCCTTTGTGTTAGGTGGCCTGAGAGAAATGCTGTGTGTTTAGTTTATCAGATTTCTGACTTACAAAGTTACTAGTGAACGTATGGAATTTCTCAGTTAAGGCTGGAACTTTGCCTCTGGTACACCAGAAACGGAGGTCCCTGGGAGAGATAAAGCATTATTTTCCACAGAAAATGTATCTTAGAAAAAGGAAAGAGATGAAATGGAAATGAGTCTTCATAAACTTCTGGCCACACAATGTAGTGGCTGGAAACTCAAACTGCAAAATAACTGTGCTCATACAATGCATAATTATTTCAACAGCTAAGAGATTTACTATGTTTTAGACAAGAGATTTACTATGTTTTAGACAATCTTGATGCTGTTACAGGCAGCCTGGATATACTCCTTAACATTCTTCCCATTTTACAAAGAGAAACAATATTGAAGTCACTTTTTTTTTTTTTAATCTCCAGGTTTAACTCCAAATAAAAGACAGTCTCAAACATAGATGGACACAGACCTCTAACTCCATTTCCATGTTTAAACAATGACACTCTCTAGCTCGACTGCTGGTAAGTAACATTTATTATCCAATTACAACTAGGATATTAGAAAAACATTCTAGAACATTCATGAAAATTAGAACATTGATGGGGAAGAGTTGTCAGTCTTGAAAATAAATGGATTTCTCTGTGTTCCTGAGGTAAGTGTTAGCTGAGATATGTTAGTCACTGACATCTCTGAAACTGTCAACATTATGTTGAAGTCCTAGGCTCACCCCTTCCTGCAAACAGTCACATTTTCTCCTTTTCTCATTGTTCCCTGTGACTTACATAATGCACCATTGCTAAAATGAACAGACTCGGCTGATACTACTTCATTTAAGAGCTGAGTGCATCTTAGTGTAACAGCAAAGATGTTTTACCTTTTTTTGTGACTAATAAACTGGCTAGTGAGCTCATCTAATATTGGTGAAGTTACAGCAGATTGTTAGAAAAGTATTTGAAACATTTATAACTTGCTAAGACTCAGCTCTTCAAAAGGCAAGCTTATCAGCAAGAACTAACTACTTGAGAAACAAGAGGCATATTACTTCATCTGTTGTTTGAACAAAAGCAGGGTGAGGACATTTCTCAACCATTTGCCCTTTAGAAATGTTTCCAGATGGAATCACACCTTATGGTTTTACATTGAAAAGTATGAATTACTGCAGTGAAGAGTATTTCATAATGGAGTAAAGCAAAAGATATTTATATGTCAACTTTTGTGACTGATAATACATTTGTTCATAATGTCTCTTGCTTCACGTTGATAAAACGTAATTGGAATGCAGTTAGGAGAAGACAACATTTTCTTAATGTATCTCATAGAATAGTCTAAAAGACAACATTTTCTTAATGTATTTCATAGAATCACAGAATCAAGCAGGTTGGAAGAGACCTCCAAGATCATCCAGTCCAACCTAGCACCCAGCCCTGGCCAATCAACCAGACCATGGCACTAAGTGCCCCAGCCAGGCTTTGCTTCAACACCTCCAGGCACAGTGACTCCACCACCTCCCTGGGCAGCCCATCCCAATGCCAATCACTCTCTCTGCCAACAACTTCCTCCTAATATCCAGCCTAGATCTCCCCTGGCACAGCTTGAGACTGTGTCCCCTCGTACTATTAAATTACTCCTTGCGTTTTTTAGCCTTTAACTGCTTGTTTTAAAATTACTGATCTATTTATCACATCTCAGAGAAACACAAGCATGTACATGTAATAAAACTATTCTGGTACTTGTTTGTGCACTTTGTATGCTGGCTGACTAGGCAAGCAATTATGCTAATCTAGCTGCTAAATGCATTTATTACTTGTGCTGGAGTTACAGCCACACCTGTCTACTCTATGTCATACCAAGCTATGAGACTTCAGGAGTGACAGTGCTCCTTCAATCCATGGAAAACTGTGAGAAAGTTCATATAAGGCAGACACTTTCCAGCCCAAACATCCCAGTCCTCAAATATTTGACCTTTAGGATACTTGATCCGCAGATCACTCACTGCTGAGTCATAGACAACATTTTGAAATCTCTATGAGTGCTTTGCAGGCTGGGGTGGATGCAGGGGCTTGTTGTGAGCGAGTCAGAAAAAATGTGACTAGAAAGAAGTTCAATCATGTTGTGTCTCCCATAGTTGGAAGAGAAATTCAGAAATTCCTCTGTTCTGTTGTAATGAAAAGAACTTCACTTCTTGTGGGAAGAGGTGAAGAGTCTGAAGCAGGTTAGGAATCAGTATCAAGGAGGGCCAAATTAGTTGATAGAACCATAGAATCAAACAGGTTGGAAGAGACCTCCAAGCTCGTCCAGTCCAACCTAGCACCCAGCCCTGGCCAATCAACCAGACCATGGCACTAAGTGCCCCAGCCAGGCTTGGCTTCAGCACCTCCAGGGACAGTGACTCCACCACCTCCCTGGGCAGCCCATTCCAATGCCAATCACTCTCTCTGACAACAACTTCCTCCTAATATCCAGCCTAGACCTTCCCTGGAACAACTCAAGACTGTCTCCCCTTGTTCTGTTGCTGGTTGCCTGGCAGAAGAGACCAACCCCACCTGGCTACAGCCTCCCTTCAGGTAGTTGTAGAGAGCAATGAGGTTACCCCTGACCCTCCTCTTTTCCTGGTTAAACAATCCCAGCTCCTGAGCAAACCCATTGAGAGATTCAAGGTGGTAGATGTGAAGTTTAGGAGAGATGCAAGACTCTATTTCCCAGGAGATGCTATTTGTTTTAATTTTGTCTAAAATTCAGAGACAAGGCCAAGCACTTTGTTTATATTACTTGCCCGAGTATAATGGCTCTTTTGGCCACAGAGATTCACCAATCAACATGGCATTTGCAAAACTGACCATATACTCAGGCAAGTAATATATATTGAGCTAAGTTGCAAGCAGTTGTGCTGCTTCTATAGTCATTTGTTCTTGTAATTTATATTATTTCAAGCCCAAAGGTATCTCCTTTCATAAGCACCTTGGAAGCACAGTCTAAGCACAGGGCCCAATTTTGTCTGGACTAGATTGAACATAAATCAAACTACTTGGTGCTGACCACTGATGGCTCTGTGCTCTGAGCCTTTCTTACCTACACAGAAAATGCTGGGGTGCCAGCCACTGGGAAACAGTAGGCATAGGGCTTCGATGGAGTTTAGATCAGCAGAATCTGCAATTAAGATATATTTTTAGGTTAATTGAAGATGTTATTCATGCCTCTCTCCCTCTGATTTTTGGATAACTAACAGGAGTCTTCTCTTCCTTTTAGAGGTCTGAACGTTTATGCAACCAGGAACAAATATATCCCAACCTCCTTCAGGCTTTCCACAATGAATCCTGTCAACTGCATTCTGGACTTGAATCACAGACCTTCTGGCAGCAATGTTCAGAGCACAACTGAGTGGCTGTCAGCTGGCCAAGCTTGCACATGCTTTGGAGTGCATCTCTGGTTTCCTAGGGGACCTTTCCTGGGTCCTTCTGTGGTGTTTCAGGACATTCATAAGATGTTACATTACCACCACTGTTCATGATTTTCCTGTGCATCCCTGAGTAATCAACACATCAAAGGTGCATTTTTTATTCCTAAGTTTCTAAACCAGTGAAATAAATCGCTGATGCCAATGGTACTTCTAGCTGCAAAGCTCAGGAAACAAGTTTGAGGGTGAAACTCTATTCATTTCACCTACACTACCAATATGGCTACTGACTGATGCTGGTGCTTTCCTTATTATGTTGACTGCCAGGCCAGAGTTCACCCAAGCAGCTACCCAGGGCTTTGCTCCAATTTATTTATCTGCTATTGTTCAGGACTACTTACTCTTTGAATATACAAATCTCTCCCACGACCCATATTTATGGAACCATCCTGAAGCTGTTAATGGCTCACCTCTTACCTTTCACTGAAGAAAGTTCACTTCCTTCAGGCAGTCACTGGATCACAGACTCACAGGATGTAAGGGGTTGGAAGGGACCCAAGGAGATCATCAAGTCCAACACCCCTGCCAGAGCAGGGCCATCCAATCTAGCTCAGCTCACACAGGAACACATCCAGAGAGGCCTGGAAAGGCTTCAGAGAAGAAGACTCCACAACCTCTCTGGGCATCCTGTACCAGGGCTCTGGGACCCTTACAGTACAGAAGTTCCCCCTTGTGTTGAGCTGGAACCTCCTGTGCTGCAGCTTCCATCCATTGCTCCTTGTCCTATCCCAGGGAGCAGTGAGCAGAGCCTGTCCCCCTATCCTGACCCTCAGTCCTCAGATAGTTATGAACATTTATTAAATCCCCTCTCAGTCTTCTCTTCTCCAGACTAAACAGCCTCAGGTCCCTCAGTCTCTCCTCATCAGGCAGTGCTCCAGTCCCCTCATCATCCTCATAGCTCTCTGCTGGACCCTCTCCATCATGTCTCTGTCCCTCTTCAACTGGGGAGCCCAAAGCTGAAGGCATTATTCAAGATGGGGTCTCACCAGGGCAGCATAGAGGGGCAGGAGAACCTCCCTTGATCTGCTGGACACACTCTGCTTAATGCACCCCAGGCTCCCATTGGCCTTCTTGGCCACAAGGGCACATTGCTGTGCCATGGATGTTCTCCACCAGCACTCCCAGGTCCCTCTCTACAGGGCTGCTCTCCAGCAGTCACCTCCCAGCCTGTACTGCTGCAGTTTATTATTCCTCCCCAGGTGCAGGACTCTGCACTTGTCCTTGTTGAACCTCATTTGGTTCCTCTGTGCCCAGCTCTGTTTGCCCAGGTCTCTCTGGATGGCCACACAGCCTGCAGCTGTCTCAGCCAAGCCTCCCAGTTTGGTGTCATCAGCAAACTTGCTGAGCAGACTCTGTCTGTGCCCTCATCAATGGCATTGATGAAGATGTTGAACAGGACTGGACCCAGCACTGGTCCCTGAGTTACAGCTCTGCAGCTGGACCTGGTACCATTGATCGCCACTCTTTGAACTCTATCTTGTAACCAGTTCCTAATCCACCTCACTGCCTGCTCTTCCACCCCACACTTCCTGAGCTTGCTCACTAGAATATAATGGGAAACAGTGTCAAAGGCCTTGCTAAGGTCCACTGCTGTCCCTAAATCTACCCATTCAGTTATGGCATCACAGAATGCTATCAGGTTAGTCAAGTATGACTTCCCCTTGGTAAATCCATGCTGACTGCTCCTGATAACCTTCTTCTCTTCCAAGTGCCTTGAGATGCCCTCCAGAAATGATTTCCAGTCTTCAGTGTATATACAGTATCTTTGCTCAAGAGTAGGCTATTTATTTCTTTAAAGCAAAAGAAAAGTGGAAAAAGAAGCACCAGACATTGAGGATATCTGCTAAAATCTTTCTGGTGAGCTTTTCCTTCAGAACAGAAAATGCTCTGTAGAGAGTAAAATACTGCTGGGGAAAGCAAAGGTTTAATTAGAAGAGTTTTCAGTCAATCTTTGTATGCATTCATTCATATGTCTCCAGAGACACCAACACCTCTGTCACAGATGTAGGCTTGATATGCACCTTCTTTTCTCTACACATACTGGTCACAGATGTCTGAATTATACATTTTCCATGGCAGGCTGAGACTTTATTGCTTTCCCTCAGAGGAGAGATAAGAGCTAGAACATATGTAGACTACATTGCATTTTCTTCTGTAATCAGTGATGTCTAAAGTCACTAAAAGTTGTTGACACTCATTTGATATATTCCATCTCCATTAGAGGACAGGATTATGTAGTCAGATACCATTTTGCCTGTCAAGAATGTCTTTCCCTTTACCAACATCATCCTCCATCACTTCTGTCTCATGGAATTGAATACAGAGTCTTACCATTTTTCAGTGTTGTTCCTCTTTCTTATATATATTTAATACATTTCCAGCTTCTGTTTTGTAGACATTTACATTTCACTGATGCTTGGGTGCAGCTTACAAGTCAGTGATTTAATGTCTTTTGCTTTGTGAAAGGACATTGCAATTTTTTTGCTTTTGGTATAAGTGAGAGGTAAAAATATTTGTGGCCAAAAGTGGTGGAAGTGTAAGCTTAAGCTGTGCTAGTTGTTGTTACACAGATCTTTAGAAAAAAGAGATAGAAATTCATGTCTAAGGATGACAGCTCATTTTCTGCTCACAGAATTGATATTGCAGCATATGCAGAATACTAACAGTCGTATTTCAGAGGGCTGTGCAATGTCTGTCACAAGAGAAGGCATAACAGAATGAAGCCGGATTTTTTTTTTCACTTAGTTGCCACAAGGTGGGTATTCAAAATTTTTTGAGCCAAGGATGAATTCCAGACCTTCTGAGTTTAAAAACAGGATAAAATGGCATGTATGCGTAAATCCAAAATGTTTAGTTTATCAAAAAGTGCTGGAAAAGGAGCCAGAGTATGTCCTGCACAGGGCTGGATAAGAAGCAGTGCTGTGGCCTGTATCACCTTCCAAGTGTGGACGCTGGAGGAGGCAAGGTGCAGCAGCATGAATAGAACTGAGGGAGTGAAACAACATGGTGGTGAATGGAGCCACATCCAGTGGGCAGCTGTCACCAGTGGTGTGCTCCAGAGATCAGTGCTGAGCCCAGTACTGTTAGTATCTTCCTTGATGATCTGGATGAGGGTATTCAGTCCATCATCAGTAAGTTTGCATATAACACCACATTAGGAGCAAATGTAGATCTGTCAGAGGGCAGGAGGGCTCTGCAGAGGGACCTGGGCATGCTGCACAGATGGGCACAGTCCAACACCAGGAGTTCTGACAAATCCAAGTGCCAGGTTTTTCACTTTGGTCACAACAACCCTATGCAGTGCTACAGGCTGGGGACAGTGGCTGAGAGCAGCCAGACAGAAAGGGATCCAGGGGTGCTGGTAGAGAGTAGCTGAAGATGAGCCAGCAGTGTGCCCAGGTGGGCAGCAGAGCCAATGGCATCCTGTGCTGGCTCAGGAGCAGTGTGGCCAGCAGGACAAGGGAGGTTCTTCTGTCCCTGTGCTCAGCACTGCTCAGGACACACCTTGAGTGCTGTGTCCAGTTCTGGGCTCCTTGATGCAAGAGAGATGTTGAAGTGCTGGAAGGTGTCCGGAGAAGGGCAGCAAGGCTGGGGAGGGGTCTGGAGCACAGCCCTGTGAGGAGAGGCTGAGGGAGCTGGGGGTGTGCAGCCTGCAGAAGAGGAGGCTCAGGGCAGACCTCATTGCTCTCTACAACCACCTGAGGGGAGGTTGTAGCCAGGTGGGGTTGGTCTCTTCTGCCAGTGGCAGAAAAAGAGGGCACAGTCTCAAGCTGTGCCAGGGCAGGTTCAGGCTGGATGTTAGGAAGAAGTTCTTACCAGAGAGAGTTATTGGCATTGGAATGGGCTTCCTGGTGGAGTCCCCATCCCTGGAGGTGTTTAAGAGGAGGCTGAATGAGGCACTTAGTGCCATGGGTTAGTTAATTAGAAGAGTTAGGTGATAGGTTGGACTGGATGATCCTAGAGGGCTTTTCCAACCTGGTTAATTCTGTGATTCTGTGGGACAGAGACCAGCCATAGCTACTGGACACTGCTCAGCTCCCTGCTGATGGCAGTAGTGGGAAGGACTGGCATTAGTGTTGCAAATACTTCCACATCAGGCATTTCCAGAGCAGGGGTCAAATCCTCCAGTGTCAGTGGCATTTGACCTGCCCTTTGCTCCTCTTTGCTCTGTGAATGAGGGGGTTTGGGACAGAAGAGGGAAAATGGGTGACACCATAGCTGTGTTGACAATAACCAGACCCCCTTTCTGTGGTTCAATTGACAGGCCTGATGCTGTTGAAAACCTCACAGATTGTTGGTGAAGAACCAAGTTTGTGGTTAAATGGCTTGGTAGAAGTTATGTCTGATTTACTTGCATAGAAGAGTAGTCTTTTCCACTCCTTACAGAAGATGTATGCCTGCCATTTGTCGGTGTGCATAGAGAAGATGTAGGTGATTCCTCTTGCACAGCCACAGATCAGCACCTTCTAGGAATTTGTCCTTTTCCTGTGGCTGGAACATTGCAACTGTTTCTTCCCCGTAGTGACATTGCTATTGCAAGTCAGTTACTTCATGCTTCACAGCGATGTTGCTGCAACGTGCTTGGTTTTGGGCTACATCTACAGTCAGCCTAGGAGCTGCAGGCAGCTACTCTCTTGCCATACAAGATATTTAATCATGGGCAGCAACCTTATGAGATCAACTGTTCATTTTGATATGAACAGCTTGCATGGGATTTACTTACCACATCCTTTTTCTGCTGTTGATGAAGAGGATAGAGCACAGATTGCAGCTGAAGATGTTAGGAGGACAGTTTCTATGAGAAACCTGGCACTTGCTGAGGCAATCTGGGGATGTGGAGAGGAGGGTGTTAATCATAAAATCATAGAAACAACCAGGCTGAAAGAGACCTCCGAGCTCATCCATCCCAACCTAGCACCCAGCCCTAGCCAATCAACCAGACCACGGCACTAAGTGCCCCAGCCAGGCTTGGCTTCAACACCTCCAGGGACGGTGACTCCACCACCTCCCTGGGCAGCCCATTCCAATGCCAATCACTCTCTCTGCCAACAACTTCCTCCTAACATCCAGCCTAGACCTGTCCTGGCACAACTTGAGACTGTCTCCCCTTGGTCTGTTGCTGCTTGCCTGGCAGAAGAGCCCAACCCCACCTGGCTACAGCCTCCCTTCAGGGAGTTGTAGGCAGCATAATGATCAGGACAGACTGTGAGTCTCTTCTTATTTTCCCAATATTTCAGAAAGGATGGGGCCAGATTTGACAGTGTTCCCCAAAGCTGTTGTCTTTGGAAAGGTTTTTGATACAACTGAAATACAATCCTGTGAGCTCCAGGTGGTCATCATAAACACTAGCATGGCTCTCACCAGGATTTTATGCCTTGCTGCCACTGCATTACAGGAGGCTCTTCAGGTGCTCTGCACCTAGCACACCACAGCCTTGCCTTTTTTTCTCAGCCTCTCCCACGCATTGCTTGGCTGCAGGCTCTCTCTTTCTTTCCTTTAGAAGAAGTGGGACTTTGAGTGAAAGTTGTATGCCCCAGGCCCACAGCTGCCCTCCTTGGGCTACTGACTGGCCCTAGCGAAATGTCTGCCTTGAGCTGCATGCTGCAGGCTCTTGAAGGTTTCTAGCTCACCACTCCAAATGCCAAAGACATGAGAAACAGACCATTCCTATTGCTGGGTGAGCAGAGGCCAATAGGATGAGATTTAACAAGGCCAAGGGCAGGGTTCTACACTTTGGCCACAACAACCCCAAGCAGCACTAGAGGCTGGGGCCAGAGTGGCTGAGAGCAGCCAGGCAGAGAGGGACCTGGGTGTGCTGGTAGAGAGGAGCTGAAGATGAGGCAGCAGTGCCCAGGTGGGCAGGAGAGCAAATGGAACAGTGTGGGCAGCAGGACAAGGGAGGTCATTCTGCCCCTGTGCTCAGCACTGCTTGGGCCACACCTTGAGTGCTGTGTCCAGTTCTGGGCTCCTCAATTCAAGAGAGATGTTGAGGTGCTGGAAGGTGTCCAGAGAAGGGCAGCAAGGGTGGTGAGGGGCCTGGAGCACAGCCCTGTGAGGAGAGGCTGAGGGAGCTGGGGGTGTGCAGCCTGCAGAAGAGGAGGCTCAGGGCAGACCTGACTGGTGCCTACAACTACCTGAAGGGAGGCTGTAGCCAGGTGGGGTTGGTCTCTTCTGCCAGGCACCCAGCAACAGAAGAAGGGGACACAGTCTCAAGTTGTGCCAGGGGAGGTCTAGGCTGGATGTTATGAGGAAGTTCTGGATAGAGAGAGTGATTGGCATTGGAATGGGCTGCCCAGGGAGGTGCTGGAGGTGCTGGAGTTGCTGTCCCTGGAGGTGAAATTCCTGAAAATAACATGGGAACAGTAACAAGAGAGTGATAAAAGCATAGACAAGACCTGGCCCATATCCCACTGTTAGGAAAACTGACCTTTGGGTTTGGTCTCCACGGACCAGCATCTATACAACTTCAGGCATAGGAGATATGAACTCAAATAAAATGTCCATTCCTGAATCTGAAAGTAATGAAAAGTCACTTCACCCAGAGGGAAAAATAGATCATATTAAATGAATTATCCTCTTTTAGTCACAGAACATTTCCCACAGTGCACAATATGGTTCTACAATGAATTTCTGGTTTCAGGATGATTGATTTGCTGGCTAAAAAAGAGGGATGTGTCAAAAATAGTCACTCACCATCAGCAGTTACAAATTCAGGCTTTTGTCCAAACTATTGAAAATCCATTGTAAATTCAAGAAGTGTTCTGCTAGCCTGTAAGCACAGTGTTTTGATTACTATGAACAACAACAGAATTCCTTTACAGCTAGAACTGAAACAGGACGGGCAAACACGATTTCTGAAAGAATATGACAACAGATTACATTCCTAGTCTGCAGCTGGTTCATAGAATATTGTATTTCAGGATTCTCGAAGCACAAAATGTCTTTATTTTCCATTTATTAAAAAACCCAGCTGTCTTAGATAAGATGATTTTACTGATGTGTAAGCTCCTTTGCCTTCATGGAAAGTCTCACAAACAGTAAAGCTGATGTGACAGACATAGATGTTATATTTTGTGACTTAATTTATCCTCTCTCAATCTTTGAAGTTCCTTCCACCTCTAAAACTGCTGCAAGACCATAGTTATTGATTGATATGGTATCAGGATATCTCAAGTTGGAAGGGGCCCATAAGAATTATTGACTCCAACTCCCTGCTCCTCACCTGACTACCTAAAGTAAAACCATATCACAGACTCACAGAAACACTCAGGCAGGCAAAGCCCCTCAGCATCACCAAGTCCAACCTAGAACCCTACTCTACAAGATTCATCTTAAGCCATATCCCTAAGCACCACATCCAAACAACCCTTAAACACATCCAGAGTGAGTGACTCCACCACCTCCCTGGGCAGCTCATTACAGTCCCTGACCACTCTCTCATTGAAAAACTTCTTCCTAATGTCCAATCTAAACCTCCCCAACCTCAGCTTAAGGCCATTCCCCCTTGTTCTGTCTCCACTTACCTGTGAGAAGAGACCAGCTCCATCCTCTCCACGATGTCCCTTCAGGTAGTTGTAGACAGCAGTGAGGTTTCCCCATTAGATTCCTCTTTTTCAACTAACCATCCCCAGCTGCCTCAGGGTAGTGGCTGCATTCTTCCTGAGAGAGGGAAGGAACTGCATCCTGATCTGGTGGGTTTTTTGTCTCCTATCTAAACACTACATGGATCATGTAAGAACCATTCCAGGTCTCCCCTCAGCTTCCCCTTTTTCAAACTAAGCAACCCCAGCTCCCTCAGTTACTCATCATAAGATTTATTCTCCAGCCCCTTCTGCAGCTTTGTTGCTCTCCTCTGGACTTGCTCCAGCACCTCCACATCTCTCTTGTATTGCAGTGAGCATCATATGACTAAGAGCATCATCCAGACACTCCTTATACTCTGACAAGCTTGGTACCATAACTTCACTGGAGAGACTGTTCCAGTGTCTGACCATTCTCTCAGTGCAGAACACTTTCTTAATGTGCAATCTGAACTACCCCAATGCAGCTTGTGCCATCTGTTTGGTTGTCCAAAGTGTGACTGTCTTGTGTGATCGTATAATGGGTAGTGTACAAGAAAACAAAACCTGCCATTTAAAGAGGACCACTAAATTGTCCTAGTGAGCTACTGACTTAATGGTCAATGTATTCTTATACATACAACCTATTCTAGTGGGATGTGTCCCTGCCTATGGCAGGGGGTTGGAACTGGATGATCTTTGAGGTCCCTTCCAGCCTAAACCATTCCATGATACTCTGCTGCTGTTAGAACTGATCTCTCAATTTTAGCTGATAGTCACAATAGTATCTCCACAGCTCCATCCTCTGCAGTGAGATAATAGAGTATGTTTAGATAAAGGCAGATATGCATCTCTCTTCCCTCCACATATGCTGAATTCTGATCATACTCCTCTACCTCAGCTCTCTCACAGGATTTGGCTAAGCAGATGATTCAATTGGTGAGTTAAATCTTGCATGCCATCAATATTCTGTTTAGTTAGTTGTACAGGGTTAAGCCTCCAGGGGGAGTGACCTTGAACCTGACCTTAGGTGGTCCTGACCCCTCCCCAGGGGTGGGTCTGAACACTACCAGGTGATGGTTAGCTCACTCCTCCTCCCTGTCTAAAGATCCATAAAAGCAGGGGGACTGCCTGTTCTCTCTCTCTGCGCTCCCTGCCTCCCTGCTTACCAGCATCACCATCCTGTTCCTGCTTCTCTTTGTCTTACCACATGGCCATCACCCACGAGGCAGACAAACCCCTTACCATCAAAATCTGGTTGTATTTACTCATTTTGTCTTTGTTTTCCCTTTGTAACTTCCCTACCTCAGATACCTTTTTAATTTATTGTTAAACTTTTGTTCTTTTTTTTTTTTTTTTTAAACTTCCAAATCAGAGTGAGATTATTTATTTGGCTGTGCTTACCTTTTTCTCTCTCTGCATCTAATTTTCTTTCTTTTGGGAAAGAAGGAGGAAGAGGGAAGGGCACTCTGTAAATTGTTGTTGGTTCCATCAAATATGTTTGAGTCTCTGTTTAAATTAGAACTGAGACTTAGTTAATGATGGTAAAGCTGCTCCTGCAACCTGATGAACATGCATGCATAAAAAGCAGTATCAGATGATTAAATTGGTGAGTTAAATCTTATATGCCATCAGTATTCTGTTTAGTTAGTTAATGATGGTAAAGCTGCTCCTGCAACCTGATGAACATGTGTGCATAAAATGCAGTAGCAGCATGCTGCGTGATGATATTGAGCTGGCCAAGCGGTTGTCGTGTGTCTCTGGGAACTGCAGGACATAACTTGCTTGCACTGGTGAGGTTTCCTGGATGCTATGCCAGAACCAGGGAATGAGATTATCTGCATGTGCTGGTTTGAAGTTACTTGGAATATTTTAATAAGAGAAATTAGATTATTGGCTGTGAAAAGGAAAATAAAGTGATGTCTATTGCACTCATCAGTTTGCTGAGATGTATAAAAACCAGAATACAAACACAGATAAGGCAGTTGGTGTCTCTCCCTGGATTCTGCCATATTAACTGCTTCTGCCTGGCCCTGCACACAACCCAACTAATCATTTCCTTCTAACCCTCCTTGCCAATTCTCCCAACTCACCTTTTATGTAAGGCAGACTCTGGAATAAGGTAGAGGGGTGAAGAGTGGGAGGGTGGTTGAGAGCCTCTTCTGTGCACTCTGACTGCTGGGAAGGGTATTGTGCTTCTGTATTACTTTTAACTTGTATATTTCTGTATATGGCTGCAAATATTTGTAGTATATTGTACATATATATGCTTGTATATTGTGATAAGCTGTAAATATAGCTTCCTTAACTTCCAGCCAACCGAGTCGATTCTGGTGAATGTGGGGGGGGGAGAGCAGGTAACTCCCAAACCACCACAATGCAGAAGGCATGTTCTCTGTTGGGAAAAAATGCAGGTAATTGCTAGAGTTATAAAATAACCTATAAAATAAACTGTTGCCCTCTTCCAGTGCCCGGAACAAACATTTCCTAGTGGCTGAGACTGAGGTTCCTTCCAACCTAAACCATTCTCTGATTCTATATACACTCAAAGCTCATCCAGTTCCATCCCCAACCAGAGACAGGGACACCTCCCACTAGAACAGGTAACTCAAGGTCTCATCCAACCTAGCCTTAAACACTTCCAAGGAGGGAGTGTCGTGGAGGGCCTGTAGGCCCAAGAATAGGCTTATTTATGCCTTGCCCTGCCTGGACATGTTTTTCTGCCAAACCAGAGGTAAACGCATAATGAGCACAAAGGGGCACAACAGACCTGGTGCCATAAAGTCTGGCCTGCCCAGGACCCCTGATTGTATAAGGTGGTTGTGTAAGCCCCCCACACACCCAGCTTGTGCCTGCCTAGTGTAAGGCCCATGTGATTTCCATATCTGGGAGGTCCAGGCTTGTGGGTTTTGCCTATTATGGTAAGCTTTGGCTAACTGCCAACCTGACTGGTCATTCTAGTGGCCAAAGGGCCATTAATCTCAGCCCACATTTGATAAATAGAGGCACGAGCCTCTATTTATAGAATCATAGAATCATAGAATGGTTTAGGTTGGAAGGGACCTCAAGGATCATCCAGCTCCAACCCCCTGCCACTATTTATCAGGTAAACAACATGCTCAGGACCCCCCCGATCGCTCACGCTCACTTGCTCGCTTAGACTCACCAGCACTGCTTCTTGCTTATGCCTGCATGCCTATTTGCTTTGCTGTTATCACAGAGACAGGATCTCCCTTAGTCTCCCAGCCAGCTGTGCACACCCGCATGCCACTGCGGTGAGTTATCAGGACCAGATCCTGTATTGCCTGCCTTTACCTGCGGAGCTCAGTCTCCCATGCAGCTGTGCCTTATCATTGCCTGGTGTGCGCCACTGCCGCCGAGTTACCAGGAAGCAGACCCCACTTTTCTGCACGTGATTGGCCTCTGTAGCTAGCGTGAGACCGTGCTCAGACTGCACGGCGTTGTACTCCTTCTGCACCTGAGGTCCTGCCAAGAATCCTTGGACAGAGCATCCAGAAGAAGCCAGGAGACAAGGGCAGAGATTGCATCTGTCACCAGGAGAACAAGGTCAGAGACTGCATCCTTTCCCCAGAAGCCAGGAGAATTCCTTTTCCCTGAAGCTGGGAGAATTCCAGTCTCAAAGTCCACAGGCAGAGTCCCTGAAGATTTGGACACTAGTAATAGGCTGTGATGTAGCCCTGGTGGGTGATTAATAATTTGTAAGAATTTGTAAGTAAATGCTTTAATGCCTCTGTAATTCCTATTGCCTCCTGCCACAGAGCAGAGAGTTTCAGTCCATCTGCTGGGCAAATAGTATATTGACCCCAAGCAGTATTTGGCACGGGCAAGATAGCTCTCTCTGTTTATAGTTTGAACTGTTTGGTAGTTATTAATAAGTTATGGTGTGGTATTAATCCTAGAATGTCTTCATGACCATGTAGATCCTTTTAATATCACAATTCAGTGGTTGGGGGTGGCCAGAATTCAGAATATTGAAGTTAATAATTATATATTTTTATAGAATATTATCTCCCACCAATTAATTTCTCCCCTCCGCCACAATTGGCATAGGCAGCAGGATCCCTCTCCATGACAGGGAGCAGCCACAACCTCCCTGGGCAACCTGTGCCATTGTCTCACCACCCTCACTGCGAAGAACCCTTTGCTAACACCTACTTTGAATCTCTCCTCTGCCAGTTTAAACCCATTACCCCGTAAGCCCATTTAATCACAACCAGTGACCACTGAAAGCTCTCTGAGGGCACAGAATCTTCCAGGTTGGAAGAGACCTCCAAGCTTACCCAGCCCTGTCCAATCAACCAGACCATGGCACTAAGTGCCCCAGCCAGGCTTGGCTTCAACACCTCCAGGGACAGTGACTCCACCACCTCCCTGGGCAGCCCATTCCAATGCCAATCACTCTCTCTGACAACAACTTCCTCCTAACATCCAGCCTAGACCCCACCTGGCACAACTTGAGACTGTGTCCCCTTGCTCTGTTGCTGCTTGCCTGAGAGAAGAGACCAACCCCACCTGGCTACAGCCTCCCTTGAGGNTACCAGCACCCCCAGGTCCCTTTCCACCTGGCTGCTCTCCAGCCACTCTGTTCCCAGCCTGTAGCACTGCTTGAGGTTGTTGTAGACACAGCCTTACTCACAGCACCAGAATATAACTTTCTTTATCTGTCTATTTATGCAGCCACCTATCTGAAGAGTGGGATCAAATAACCAATAGACTGAAGTTCTTTGCAGGATACCTGGTAGAAAAAAACAACCCCCAAAACATTTACCTTCTTCTAATAAGCAGTATAAATTGGGATGGGGTGTGGGGGTGTGTGTGTGAGCCTGAAGCACTCTTGATTTGCTTGTTGCTATTTCAAACCCCTTTTCAACCTTCAGTAAACTTGGAAGACTTCTCAGTGGAATGTTTGCCTAAATTAGAATATCTATTGCACATGAAATATTGGGAAAGAAGAGGAAGAGTTATATTAGCTATTTCATTAGAACTTACTCTCAGGATCTCTATCCCTGCCTGTGGTGAAATGTCAAGAGGAGCATCTCCTACAGCAGACAAGCCAGCAGAATCTGTCTCTGAACAAGGCTAGACAGGGGTGGGGGCAGCGAGGGGAAAGCCGAGCAAAGTGCCTCAGGTGCATGGACTGCATGGCAGCAGAGATTGAGCTGAGCCTTTATCTGTCCATTTCCAGACATTAAGCACTGCTTTGTTTCTGAGATGTGCAGGAAGAAATTGAATTAATTTCTACAAGGACAAGTATAGAGTCTGGCACCTGGGAAAGAGCAACCCTGGGGAGCAGGATAGGCTCAGAATTGACCTAGTGGATGGGAGGTTGACCATGAGCCAGCAATGTGCTTTGGTGGCCAGGAGGGGCAATGCCGTTCTGGGGTGGATTAAAAGGGCTGTGGTTAGTAGGTGGAAAGAGGTTCTCCTGCCCCTCTGCACTGGTGAGGCCACATCTGCAGTACTGTGTCTAGTTCTGGGCCACCCAATTCAAGAGACATAGAACTGCTTGAGAGAGTCCAGCACAGAACCACAAAGATGCTGAAGGGAATGGAACATCTCTGTTACTAGGAGAACCTGAAGGAGCTGGGGCTGTGCTCCTTGAAGAAGAGGAGACTGAGAGGTGACCTCATCAATGTTTATCAAGATGTAAAGGTGGCCAGCAGTCAGAGTGCACAGAAGAGGCTGGAGCCAGGCTCTGCTGGGTGATGTCTGATGACAGGACAAGGGGCACTGGGTGGAAGCTGAGGCATAGGAAATTTTATTTAAACATTATGAGAAATTTTTTCCCTGCGAGGGTGACAGAGCCCTGGAACAGGCTGCCCAGGGGGGTTGTGGAGTCTCCCTCTCTGGAGGTACTCAAAACCTGCCTGGACACGTTCCTGAGTGATCTGGTCTAGGAGATCCTGGTCTGGTATGGGGTTTAGACTGGATGAGCTTTGGAGGTCCTTTCCAGCCCCTGACATTCTGTGATTCTATGACCTTTGATATTGCAAACCTGCCATTGCTTTCGGACTTCAGTGTGGCTCCATCAGAGTCCACTCTCCACCTCAGCCCTTTGTAACACAAGTCATTACTGGCACAGCTTTTTCTTACTTCTCTATCTTCACTAGATGCCAAATAAGCAAACCTCTTACCCTATTATACTACTTAGTGTTACCAAACATCTCCTGCCAGCATTGAAGTAGAGCAAATGAAATGAGGAGAATAGTGAGGACACTCTTTCATGGGCGATTTCTTACATTTCAATCTCACAGTCTGACAAGGTGAGCCATCAACAGTGTCCTTAGGATTTCTCTCTCTGTCATATATTTCTTTACCTGCAGAAAGTTGGAATCCAAGTCTTCCTGGGAACTATTTTGCCCAGTATTTCTTCAGATACTGCTTAACACTAACATACCATACATGCAAAGCAAGCAAACAGGCTGAGTTGCTGTTGTGCCTTCATAATCAATGTCAGCATGTTGGACTGGTGTCTCACTGAAAGCTGTCATGGTAATATGCCAGGCTTTGGGGAACAAAGAATGAAGAAGGAAAGAAAAAAGGAAAGAAAAATGAATAGAGGGAGAAAAGCACTGGCATTTGAAAAAGCATGCAAAGCATAAAGCAAACCATGGTGCATACTCACTGCCAGTACTTCCTATGTTTCAGCCCAACATCATTCCCCTAGACTTACAAAAGGATTCATGAGTAAGCAACATCCAAGGGGGAGAGAGTAGAGTCATATGTAGGTTTGGATAATTTCACATACTTTCATGTGACTGACATGCATCTTTTTGACAAGATAATTAGGTCTTTAGCCACTTTCTGGAGACATTGACCCCCACCTATTCCATTTTTATTAACTATTCAGGATTACAGAATGACCCAAACATAAACCAGCAGCATTTCAGAGAAAGTTCTCATCTTACAGAGTGAATTTGCTCAGATTAAGAATCCCTATGTGGATTCAGACTTGCTGGCTCAGGAGCAGTGTGGCCAGCAGGACAAGGGAGGTCATTCTGCCCCTGTGTTCAGCACTGGTAAGGTCACACCTTGAGTGCTGTGTCCAGTTCTGGGCTCCTCAATTCAAGAGAGATGTTGAGGTGCTGGAAGGTGTCCAGAGAAGGGCAGCAAGGCTGGGAAGGGGCCTGGAGCACAGCCCTGTGAGGAGAGGCTGAGGGAGCTGGGGGTGTGCAGCCTGCAAAAGAGGAGGCTCAGGGCAGACCTCATTGCTGCCTACAACTACCTGAAGGGAGGTTGTAGCCAGGTGGGGTTGGTCTCTTCTCTCAGGCAAGCAGCAACAGAACAAGGGGACAAAGTCTCAAGTTGTGCCAGGGGGGTGAGGCTGGATGTTAGGAGGAAGTTGTTGGCAGAGAGAGTGATTGGCATTGGAATGGGCTGCCCAGGGAGGTGGTGGAATCACTGTCTCTGGAGGTTTTGAAGCAAAGCCTGGCTGGGGCACTTAGTGCCATGGTCTGGTTGATTGGCTAGGGCTGGGTGCTAGGTTGGACTGGACGCTCTTGGAGGTCTCTTCCAGCCTGGTAGATTCTATCATTCTATGGCAAGTTCTCTGCAGCATGTGGTTATCACTGTGTGAAGTCCTGGTGATTCATGGTTGGCTTTTAATTTTCACCTAAATTGGAGATACCTGCCATATATTGCTCTGGTCACTGAATAAATTACTTTATATTCAGTACAAGTATAGAATTGGGAGGACCACTTGAGCTCTTTGTAACTGGCTTCACACAGCCTTGGGTAACCAGTGATACACATTTATGGTCCATAAAGGTGCACAGAGCATTCACTTTTTCTGTGTGCTGTCTGCCCTTCGTACAGGCAGATTGTTACTGGAAAACAATTAGCTAAAGAGATATTAAGGCACGGAGAGGACAATCATTTATCTTGGCTTCCTCTGAATGCTCATCCTAATGCTTATTCCTGGAGTGGAGGAAATTAATCTTTGCTATTAATACTGTCCGTTAAAGCCAGAATTCAGAGCAGTCCATTTGGAGTCTTTGTTTAATAAGGACCTCTGCTGGTCTTTATTAGATAGATGAAGGACCAGAATGAAGTTCCTTGTTACTTAAATGGAACTCGTTTTTAGCAAAGCTGTTAAATCACAGCTGAAGGCAGACATCTTGATGAATAAATCAGCATTCATGAATAAATAATTGACATGAGTGCTAAAATGAGATCCTCACTTTAATGCTGCTTCTGTTCTTGGCCAAAAATGGAGACAGCCTGCATGAGTGGCAGTGGTGGCCCTTGTGGTGGAGACAAGCAAGGTCAAGCTTCCAAAGGTGTGGATCTGATTCTGGCAGTGACAACAAAAATGTCTCAGCATGTCAGAGGCTCCAGTTCCTTCAGTTTCAATGGCTCTGATGAGTTAGGGAGCTAGAGTAAGCCTAACTAACATATATCCCATAGGACATCAAGTAATGTGAGTCAGTGCTGCTCTGGGACACATTCACACTTTGATGTTACAATTGAAGGCTCAGTGTCCCATTCTCAGTTTGTTGAAGACAGCAGCCTTTCCCTGTAATTGTGCTGCTTATTCACACCAGTGGAACTTTCATCAGCTGCCCACTTCCCAGGGAAAATTATTTCCCTCTTTGCATTACCAGTCTTAAGTAGGTTATGAGTCTTGGAGTATTTTGTGTATAAAGACATGAAAAGTTTCAAGCTTATGGAAGAATTGTGGGTTTGTGGGTGTATCACAGAATCAGAGGCAGCCAGATTGGCAAAGCCCCTCAGCATCACCAAGTCCAGCCTAGAACCCTACTCAACAAGATTCACCTTAAACAATATCCCTAAGTACCACATTCAAATGACTCTTAAACAAATTCAAGGTGAGTGACTCCACCACCTCCCTGGGCAGTTCATTCCAGTCCCTGACCACTCTCTTATTGAAAAATGTCTTCCTAATGTCCAACCTAAACTCCCCAGTCTCAGCTTGAGGCCATTCCCTCTTATTCTGTCTCTAACTACCTGTGAGAAGAGACCAGCTCCAGCCTTTTGTGATGGTTTGGGTATCCCCAGCCCCCCACACTCTTAGAAATTACCCAGACTAGACTCAGTTGACTCTGGAAATTTGAATGAAGCTTATATTTACAGCTGGCACAATGTACAAGCAGATAGTTACAGTATAGACAGTTATAGACAGAGATAGACAAGGTAAAAAAGGTAATACAAACACAATTCCCCTCCCAGAAACCTGAATCCCCAGGAGGGGCTCTCAACCACCCGCACACCTTCCCCCTACCCCTCTCAACCCTACCCCAGTCCCAAGGAAGAATGGAGGTTCGGCCAAGAGGGTTAAAAAGCAAGGTGAAGCAGCCAAGCAAAAGGAGGGTGAGGTTAGAAAGCAAGATGGAGTCCAGCCAGCAGCCTCAGCTTCTCCCCAGCAGGCAAAGAGAAGAGGACAGCCCAGCACGAAGTGCAGAGCAGAAGTGACCTTATCTAATGTTTTGCTTTTCATTGCTACCCATCTCAGCAAGACTGTGAGGGAAGTAGACCTCACCATTGTTTTCATTTCTCAGCCTATCATCTAGTTCTTCTCACCAAAACATGCTAGCTAGGCTCAAACTAGCACACCTTTCCACAACGTCCCTTCAGGTAGTTGTAGACAGCAATGAGGTCTCCCCTCAGACTCCTCTTTTTCAACTAATCATCCCCAGCTCCCTCAGGTAGTGGCTGCATCCTTCCTGAGAGAGGGAAGGAACTGCATTGAGTGTTCCTGTCACACAAAGCTGATCTAGTGACATTTTGTCTCCTATCTAAACACTGTATGGAACTGTAAGAACCATTCCAGGATGCCATCTTATTTTGCTAAATATTTAAAATACCTATGGCTATGGGGAAATGCCAACTGTGAAATCTGCCACTTCAACAACACAAGTGGTTTTCAGAGACTGGGGATAGGGATGCAGCCTCTCAAAGAGCTCACAGTAACAAGGTATTAAGAACTGCAGGAAGGCACTTAGAATAGTAGAATCAACCATGTGGGAAGAGACCTCCGAGCTCATCCACTCCAGCCTAGCACCCAGCCCTAGCCAGTCAACCAGACCAAGGCACTAAGTGCCCATCCAGTCTTTTCTTCAACACCTCCAGGGACAGCTACACCACCATCTCCCTGGGCATCCCATTCCAATGTCAATCATTCTCTCTGTCAACAACTTCCTCCTAACATCCAGCCATTCTCTGAAATTGAAGGGCTTGAATTGAAGGGCTGAGAACTGGACATAATACTCAAGGTGTGGCCTGACCAGTGCTGAATACAGGGGCAGGTTTTCTCCCACTGGCCACACACAATGCTTTTGATGAACACCAGTGCTAGTTGCCATGTGTGAAGGGCCAGCACACAGCATAACATGCAATTATCTGCAAAGATGCAATGCTAGTACACTTGCAAAGAGAAAAAACAAGGTGATGTCTTAATACAGGGCATTTTGGGGTTATGCCTCTGGTTACATGAGTTCCTCACTCAGCATAAACAGACCCAACTGCATCTGAGTCAGTGGAGCTAGGGTGACCAGGGGTCACCTCATTGCTGCTGTCATGGTTTTTTAAAAGAGAGCTGACAGAAATTAAACTCTCAAATCGAATTGGAGAGAAAATACAGAATTGTATTGAGAGAGAGAATACAGCTATGGATATTACAAAGCAATTACCATGGCAAACCCCCTTGAAGTTTTCCCCGTCCAAAAAACAACTAACTCTACACTCCCCAGTGCTCCAATCCTCCCCCCTTTCCCAATGTCTCTGCCATCAAAGTGTGCCCGATAGATTGGCTCCTGCCACACACCCAGGGCAGGAGGAGGAGGAAAGGAGAGTGAACTGACCTTGTTGTGAGCCTATAAGGAGATAGCAGAATTATGGGATTGAATAACAATCTTCTAGTGCCCAGAGAATTTTTTAACCCTATAGCCTCAACCTGGGACAGCTGTCTACAACTATCTGAAGGGAGGCTGTAGCCAGGTGGGGTTGGTCTCTTCTGCCAGGCAAGCAGCAACAGAACAAGGGGACAGAGTCTCAAGCTGTGCCAGGTGGGGTCTAGGCTGGATGTTATGAGGAAGTTGTTGGCAGAGAGAGTGATTTGCATTGGAATGGGCTGCCCAGGGAGGTGGTGGAGTTGCCATCCTTGTTGAAGCAAAAGCTTGGATGAGGCGCTTAGTGCCATGGTCTGGTTGATTGGCTAGGGCTGGGTGCTAGGTTGGACTGGACGCTCTGGAAGGTCTCTTGCAACCTGCTTGTTTCTATGATTCTAAGACATGGAAGGTGTGCTTTGAATTTGTACGATGTAAAGGTGCCATGGTCTAGCCTTGAGCTCTGTGGTTACGAGTTGGACTTGATCTGTGAGGTCTCTTCCAACCTTGGTGATGCTGTGAGACTGTGATACTGTAAAGATATTTGCTTTCAAATTCATTGGTTCATTACTTCATGACCAAAACAGAGAGCAAACATTTTTATATTAAAAAAAAAGAACAAAATGAATGTGCTGGAAACAGAGGCACTCCTGGAGTCCTGGGGCATGATTCTGCCCAAGTATGTAGCAAGATGACTGTGTGAAGCATATAAAAGCCACTTGCTGACATCAGACTCTGTGAAATGCGTTCATCATCTTGTAGCATCATGGCATGTCAAAGGAGGAGGTACCCAACACCAGCTGCATGAAGAGGAAGAGAAGTTAACATGAAATTTATAAGGGGATTTCTAATAATCCAGCATTCAGGTGAGATAGAATGCTAAGAATTTGGACTCTGACCCTGACTGCTGAAGCTAGCAGTGGGCTTGCTCTATAGCCTCCATCACCCTACAGTCTCTTGCTGTTCACAACTGTTGCAGCAGAACTTCCTTTGACAGTTTCTGTTTCTCTCACCAAATATTGTGCCTCTTGCCAAGAGGCACATGCTTTAAATTGGGCATGAAGCATCTCTTGGAATAAAAGCTGTTTCTTGTTAAATGCAGCATGTATCTTGGACACACATACTCCTACTCTCTCAGAAGACGAAATCTGTCAAGGACTAGCTGAAGCTCAAGAAGGACATGGGACTGTTGGAGAGAGTTTAGAGGAGGCCACCAAGATGCTCTGAGGGCTGCAGCAGCCCTGCTATGAGGACAGGCTACAACAGCTGGGGCTCTGCAGCCCGGAGAAGAGAAGGCTTCCAGGAGACATTGGAGTGGCCTTCCAGTATCTGAAGGGGGCTACAGGAGGGCTGGAGAGGGACTATTGACAAGGTCTTGTAATGACAGGACAAGGGGGAATGGGTTTGAACTGGCAGAGGGGAGATTGAAACTGGATGTTAGGAAAGGGTTCTTTGCAGTGAGGGTGGTGAGACACTGGCACAGGTTGCCCAGGGAGGTTGTGGCTGCTCCCTCCCTGAAGGTGTTTGCCAGGTTGGATGAGGCCTTGAGTGACCTGCTCTAGTGGGAGGTGTCCCCTGCCTCTGGTGGGGGGTTGGAACTGGCTGATCCTTGAGGTCCCTTCCAACCAAAACCATTCTATGATTCTATATTTCTAAGGCTTCCCCCCCTGCCAAGGTGTCCATTCACTGAACCAAGCTTTGGAGCAGACTCTAACTGTATAAAACCTAGGACTATATAAGTAGACTCCCAAGATCTTAACTGTAGGGAGTGACAGATGTATAGCTTGATTCTCGGATCTGCCAGGACAACATTTTGCAGAAGCAAACATTAGAATCATCTGTGTTAAATTTATTCACACTTGGACTACTTTGGTACATGCAGGAGGAAATCTCCAGGGAGCAGATGACTTCCCAATCTGCCAGTGGTGTAAATTTTGTGGTCTGTCTTTGTGGCAATACTGTTTATTACATTCCTTAGGCAAATTTTACCTCTGGTGCAAGGTATATAAAGGTGGAATCATAGAATCAACCAGGTTGGCAGAGACCTCCAATCTCATCCAGTCCAACCTAGCACCCAGCCCTAGCCAATCAACCAGACCATGGCACTAAGTGCCCCATCCAGTCAGTAGCATATAGTGAATAACTCTGTCTTCAGTGCCTGCTCAAAGCATTGCCATATGCTCTTGTGACATGATTTTGATCTTGAATCCATATGGCTGTGCTTGCTGTGGTCCCTGAGGACCTGATCTGGACCTCACAGAAAGCTCCTCATGACCTCACAGGCTTTGGAAGCATGCTAAAATTCATTGATCTCCCACTGATGCCCTACCACCTACCAGAGACATTCTTGCTCTTGGAACTGAAGAGGAATATGTTACTTACTCTGGCTAACATTTTGAAAGCAGGGTTATATTATTTTCCTCTGTTTCTGATGACCTTTGTGGTTGGAAGTGCATTTTGGACATTAGTTCTCAGATAACAGAGTGCTGTGTTTGCTCCTGCCATGGTAGGGATGGAAATGTGTGTTTAGAGGGAAGTCCTGATTAAGATCATTAAAGTGTTTCCTTTCTTCAATTCAAATGGACCCACACAATGGAAGCTGTGCAAGCCAAAAGTGTGATTCAGTGCTTTAATAATTATGAGAGGTGATGGAGATAGAAAGGAACTGCTTGTGTTTCAAGGCATGCTAGTATAGTGCTATTCCATACCAGCCCTGCTGATTGGCTGTTGGGGCCGTGGCTGTACTGCATGATTATAAAGAAGTAAGATAGGACAGTTAAAGGGCAAAGACACTGTGGATGCTGCACAAGTGCCTGCAGAAGCAGGATGTTTCCCACAAAACAACGTGTGAATGTTACACAGTGCCTGCAGAGGCAGGATGTTTCCCACAAAACAACGGAATACTTGCTGCCAAAAACAGAACCAGGTGTTTGATAACAGTAGCTACACGTAGAAAAGTGACTATTTCTTCTACCAATTATTACTCTGCTTAAGACGCGTGATTAAGATAGGTTAACCAATCATTGTATGCATGCTGGGTGGGTGGTCGCATGTACGGGACTCTGAATAGTATATAAGGTGCATAACTTCTCTATTAAAGTTGGATTTGGATCTGCATCACATAGATGTGTCGTCCTGTCCCGCTCGCGTGAACGCTCGTGACATCTGGTGACTTCTGACGTGATCACGTTCTAATGGAGCCGTGGAGCTGCGAGGGTCCTGCTGCCAGTGAGAGGGGATAGCTGGGGTCCAAAGAAAGACGGAATTGTGCTCACGGCTGACCGGTGAGTCAGGCTGACCAGTGAGTCAGGATTTAAAGCAGGATGAGAAATGCTGCATCAGCAATAGAACGCACTGTCGTAGACAGTATTATGAAGCTTGCAGATAAGACTAATACACAACTATCCAGACCTGAGCTGGTAGAACTTCTTGCCTGTTGTAGAAGAAGGGGTCAGATTAAATACAGCCCCCCACCAGCAACAGCGTGCAGTACGGGACAGAAACTTTTCGCTCTTAAAAGGAAGAAGAAAAAACTACCGACGAGACAGAGGGACGAAAAGCAGAGCAAAAGAGACAGCAGAGCGACGGCGTCAGAGAAACCGGGCACCCCCCCTCCCTTCTACAGTGAGGCTGGAAGTCTCAGATCCGCCCTTTGCCATCCCCGCCACCGTCGTAAACCCCCCCCAGCGGAACGCACCCCATCAATGAGATGTGCAATTAGAGCCTTTTAACGAGTCTCCAGAAGTTAGAGGCTGACTCCAGCCCGGACGGAGTCTGAGAGAACTTTTGCCTTGCCTCTCTAGGTGCCTGTGTATGGGGGAGGAGCGGGACCCGGTGCGTTGCTGAAACCTGTGGGACTAGAGCTGCCTCAGAAAGCTTGAGTTCTTTCAGAGTGTTAGCCTATTTGCAACTGTAAAGCCTTTTCGAGCGAAAGTGTCCACATTACCATATCAATAGCACACAAAAGGCCTTGTTAAATTGCTTAGCTCCTGCCTTTTTACCTTCGCATTCTGCCTTCTGAGAGATATGTTTCTCTGTGAGAGATATACACTAACAGTTATATTTGCTGTGCAGAAGTTTAATTTTTATGTCACCTAGGATGT